>JARYHS010011408.1:92072294-92222346 GCA_031002005.1 Vandiemenella viatica
AAGACCACCGGTAACTTAATGAACTTCACTGCTGCTAGTCAAAGTATGAGTAATTTTTTACAGCACATATTACTTTTTTCCGACAGGAAATTTTTAAGTTTTACAAACAGATGTAAATGTCCCAAGTTGGGAGCCATACTATATTGTCACACTGGCTAGACAAATTATTTATAATATATCTGAAATATAATGGAGGGGGTTAGGTGCCATAAATAAAAATACTATCAATTTAATAATGACAGGGCCTTACTTTGATATCACTATTGCAACTGCCAGGATAATAACTTCATTAATAATCAAATACTTAATCTAAATCAATAGATAAATTAACATTTGGAGTGTTATTGCTCCGTCTAAAAGCTCGGTCATAAGAACCCAAATCTCAGGCTCGTTACAGGACTTGCAAATATCTATTAGGTGCGTAAACTCATGTGAGATTCATGAATCTGGAGTTCTCTGGATATTACCATCTTAGCATGTGAACTGCGTCGCAGTAATGGAAGCGGAGTCAGCTCGTCACCAAGACGTCAGTCGCACACCTTTACGGAATTGCTCAGACCGAGAACAGGTACCGCACCTTCCTCCGAAAACGTGACGGCAGTTCCGAGGATCTGTCCCACAGGTAAGACAAAAACACCAATCCACCACACCAGGAGGGATGGATTCATCCACGTGAAATGCACTGCCTGACAAATAGGGTGAAGCACCCAGAATGGTAAGAGGAGACGAAATAAAACATCACAGGTTGAGAGAGTTTGCGACGTTATTTCAACAGCACAATGCTCGTCCAAACATGGCACGGTCTCTATGAACTGTCTGCTTGATGTTGAGCAACTTCCGTGCCCAGCAAGATCCCCGGATCCATCCTCAATAGAACATGCATGGAACCAGATCGGACGTCAACTCCGCCCAACACCGACAGTCGTATCACTGATAATTACTGATCTATATGTTAAATATACTGAATGCTAGAACCCGTTAATAAACTGTTTGAATGGCGAACTTAACAAATGGAAAGAAAGTTGGTGAGGCAAAGCTAACGGCTTAGCTACTAGTTAAACCGTCTTGCATGGTTGGCAACTATAGTCGAAGTGAGGACGATTATTGTCCGCTAATGGCAGACAACACGTGATTTGCCCCATTTCGATGCACCCGAAGGTGATCTATCTTTCAGCATGTAAGAATTATGTAGGGAACAAACCACCTTATGCTGACTGTGTGTCAGAGAAGACTGGTCTGACTTGCGCCTAATTAACTTTACGAAATATTACATATAAATAAAAATTCTCATTCTTCCATAATAAATTACGATCATCCAAAACAACGTTGTAATAATAAGCATAGTTTTCTAGAAATATATGGCTTGTTAGTTCTCAAACACATCAATCTCTGTTGGCCTTTGTACCTTGGAAAACATTAAACTTAACTGTTTTATTTAAATCACTTCTGACAGACTGTGGATTTGAGCTGTAAAGTTTTTCTTCATCAAGGTTTTTACGCTGTGGATTTTTTTTGATTAATTCCTGCAATTTTCTGGCTGCTATCAGTGAAATGCGAAGTGCAGATACCGAAAGTTAGATATGAAGTGGTAAGAATTATACCTTATGCCTACGTATTTTAATATGAAAGTGTAATATTGTATGTTAACGTTGAATCAACATTCACAACAACATTAATCGAGAAAGTGCGAGTCCACATCACACGATTAGGGTTCCATCGTATAAATACTATAATAAATATGTTGTCCGTGGAACGTCAGAAGGTAGTAACCTGGCACACAAGACAACGACAGACACGTTTTCAGATTAGGCAGTAGATGGCTGCAAACGTCGCGCCTCGTTGCCGCTCACAGTGCTAGTGAAATCTTTAGATTCAAATCAGATGTATTATGGTTATATAAATATACACTGAACTCTTTATTAAGAACAATTTTCAACCAAATAGGTTTCATAAATTTAAAAATAACAGCAAATAAAACTTTTCTTTATTTTACTCGAAATTTACAAACCATATTATACATAAGTATTTATAACATTCGCCGTTTAAGTATAGGAAATAATGGATATGGGGAGGAGGAGGAGAGGGCGAATATGCAGTTAGTACATAATACCATTTCGAACTAGACACAGCAACAAAAATAGTCTAAAATCGGTAATTTTGATGGCTGCTGACGTCTTTATTTTTAACTGAAAAAAATTGAAATGATTATCTTAGTTATTTAAGTAATCGGCTTTACCTCACGGGATGGGTAAAAAAATATAGTTTCTATCCGAGTTTCTTTTCAACAAACCATAGACTATAACACTATATTCAGTTGTCGTTCAACGATACATATACAACGTGAAATTTTGTATTCTCAAACGTATTCCGTGTAAGTTATAGAGGCCTGTGACTGCAAAACGTCATCAATTGGGCTTCGTTTTTCGTATGCGTCTCTAGTACAAGAACCTACTTGGTGCTGCAGACCTGAAACATATGCCTTATTTTATACACAGAGAGGAATTTGTTGGAAGCAAGCAACATTGTAGTCGTACTGGAATAGTTTCCGGATTCTTACTAGTAGAATGAATTTACTCTTTGTCGTTCGATCAGTTTGTATTCCATTCGCAGACATGTTAGAAGATTTACGACTAGATAATAACTCCATACGAACCGATAAATCCAGAGCTCTATACAGAATCCCAACAACTCGTCCTTCTCGATGCGTCCCTAATATCGTCGTCGTATTCTGATTCATTACGTCATATGAAAATATATGTCACCAAACAGACGTTTCATCCCAAAAGAACGTAAATGATTTTTATTTCTTGCAAGCGTTTACGACGTGTTTCTGCTCTTCAATTTTAAGTATGTTGACCTTGTCAAATTTTTTTTTTAATACCCTTATTTTTAAGTTTTTGTTTTTACATTAATCAATAACTTTTCGACAGAATGTAAAGCAACAGTAATTTTTTCCTATAATTATTTATATATTTCTATTTACAGTCAATTCAGCTGATGAAATAATTCCCAATCGCAAAGCATAAAAATAGGTTGTTAAAAGGTTTGAACATAGTGTAAGTAGAAAATAAAATTATAAAAATACAAGATAATTAATTTTGCATAGAATCTACGCTATTTATATTTGAGTATCACAATCCACATAATACTTTGGTGGTTGCTTCGGGTTGTTCGATTTTAAATATGATTATATTTAAAACATTTAAGCAGTAGAAACAGTATGCAATTCCATTGGAAGTATATTTTACTTCATCTGAACTGAAATAAATTGCTAACTGCATTCAGATTTCTAAAAATATTTGAAATAGTATCTTCCAACGTTTAAAGTACTTTAAATATTGTTTCGGTTAATATTTGAAAAATATATTATTTTCAGGAACTTTACAGTTTTTTATTGTTTAATTTAACAAGTCAAGTCTCTAGAGACTTTGGTGTAAAGCTTTATTTTCGATCCTGAAATACTGTCCTTGTCCTTGTGACGGCAATGTCAATCTGCACGGCTCATTTTGAAACTTTATCAACACGCAGTAGCCATGTTATGATTCTGCCTTGAATTAACTTTAAGTTTTCATTGCTTCTAATTTATCTTCGAAGACCGAAGTCAAGTAAATAAACAGAATTAAATATTTATTCATCGTTCTGTCATTTATGAGAGAGTCTTGTGACATCAAAATAATGAATGAATCAAGTGAATAATTTAATAAAACAAAAAAAAAAAACAAAAATAAAAACCAGCCAACAAAATAAACCTGCAAAATGTCATCGATTGAAGTATCACAAGTACTTCATTAATTGTTAGTTTAACGTTGTTGGAAATATTTTATGATTCATTAAGGAATCAATTTAACCGTCAAAAATACATTTGTTTTAGGATTCGTTCAGTACGGAAAAAAAAATGGCGAATTAGTGTTACTGGACGAGTCAGTCGATTATCGACGAACATTAATCAAATACTGATGTTCGATATTATAAGGTAGTTAGTTAAAGAATATGCGTAGCTTAGGCGGTAGTGCGTCTGACTGCGGCCTGCATAACTGGGGTTCGATCCCCGCCGAAGCTGAGGATTTTTCCTCAAAATTGAAGGTCCGGAACGACTCCCCAGGACCACTCAGCCTGCCATCCAATGAGTACCGTGGACTATTCACAGTGGAAAGAAAAGAAGAGCCGGAGCGTGGCGCTGACCCCGTCACTCACATCCATTCCAGTGCCAACGATTGTAATGGGGATGCGGAGCTCTCCTCCGTGAATCCTTCGGTTAGCGGCACGAGCCCCGTGACGTTTACCTTTATATTGGAAGTGGTGCTCTTTTGAGAAAGAACGGTGATAATAGAATCGAGGTCACTGAGATTTGGTAACGATGTAGGGTGGCTGTTACAATTAGATTAGAAAGACAAAGGAATAGGAATTTGCTGATGAATCTATGCAGACGATATAGATTTCAAAAAAGAAGAAAAACTGGATAGAACATGTGTTACGACTCCTAAGTATTTTTCCATTAAATTGGTGAAAACCTGTCTCACTTGTACTTTCGTTATCAGAGCAAACTGAAAATGAAATATGTTTTCGTATGTCTCATTTATGACCAAGTAGAATAAAGTTTAACTGCATCGAATAAAAGTTGTTTTAGTAAAGTAATGACAGAGAGGTCGGTTGTTTAAAGAGTTTCACTTTGAACCAGCTTAGGATAACACCTGCGACGCGGCCCACTATACTGTTGTCTTTTGCCGCTTTCCCTCTCCCTCTCTCTAGCAGCTCCAAAAAAAAGAGAGCAGGGATCCAACAGGAGGGGGAAAAAAACGATGGTAGGGTCGGTCGAGTTCTTGCACAATAGAATTGATAAAACGGGAACGAGAGGTGAGCACAATGAAATCTCCCTGCGACGGAGGCAGCCAGAGTGCAGGCATAAAGAAATTGTATATACGCCGCCGCAGATACAGGCAGGACCACCAAGGTCGTGGCTGCGCACACAATACGACCAGAGAGAACGCATACGTTACCGGCTTAACATCAACGAGAACATGTCTGCACTTCCTTGTGTAAAGCTACAACAGTTTGTGACATATAGAGGTGTAATGGACAGATGGCCCCATATGTTCCGAACACGTAATTGTATGCCACGTCCCATCACTTCTACTCACCCAGCAAACATTGCTATCTTTCGATACAAAATTGAAAGGTGCTATCATTAGTAACAACAGATGGAAGGAAAATGGAAGGATTTGAAATATGGTGCTATAGAAGGATACTTAGAATCAAGTGGACAGTTAAATTACGAAATGAACGAGTTTTTTAAATGATGGGTGAGGAAAGAAGTTTGTTGTTGAGTCAGGAAGAAGAGACAGGATGGTTGGTTATATTTTGAAACCTGCAGGATTGGTTATTTATTAGTGGAGGGAACATTCGAAGGCAAGAAGTGTAGAGGAAAGCGGAGATGATAATATATGAAACAGATAATTTAGGATGTGAGTTGCAAGTGGTATGTTGAGATGAAGAAATTAGAGCAAGATAGGAATGCATAGAAGATTGCGTCAGACTAATCGAGAGACTAATGACAGCAAATATATATATATATTTACTGACTGATCACACATTATTCCATGATTTTCAATTTATTTCGTAATCTGTATCAACTTGCTACATCAAATTCTTCACAATATTCTTTACTAGTAGCCCAAATTACTTGAAAGTCAATATTAACCTATTACATCTTCTATCATAGCCAATAATATGCGCTAAGGCCTCCGCTTCAGCCCATATTAACTTGTTTACATAACTTATCTGACTATTACTAAAATACGTCCGTCCTGCCCTACATACTGGATGTATATTACCGGTCGTTACCGCGCGCTCTCGTACCCTAGGCGAGATATCTGACTAACTCGCGACGTTCTAACAATGCGGACCTTGAGAAAGCAAAGCAATACTTCACTGTTAACAATCGGTAAAAGCCAAAAAGTTTATTTAAATGCCGTAAAATGACTCTAAAATTATACTGATTAAATTTAATGAATTTAGGTTAGGCAAAAAGTAGTGATAGAATGGCACAAGTTATCTGTTGTAATATTATCGACTTTTAAAAAAAAATTCAGACAAATTCAATAAAAGACTAATTAAATTCTACGGCCATATTATCAGAATGAATATCAACAGACTGATCATTTCACATTTCAATAAAGAAAAATTTGGCTACTTCAAATCAAAAAAGACTTCCGAATTACCGATGATATCATACAGAAAACATGCAGATTGGATAGTCTAGTCAACAACAATCAATTTTCCAAGAAACCACGTATCAGAAGAAGGAACACCAAGACAATCGCGCTCCTCATTTGGGCAAAACAATGGAAGAAGAAGATTATCGATTATTGTATGTGCACATTTAATTCCAGTTAAGCAAAGAAATCTGTGGTGGGTAATTATCTCTGAAAGACAACAGGGGGTGGTCAAGGCAATAACATCGTTGCGGGGTTGTTATTATTACCAAGAAATAAGAAGTTGATTTGTTATGTTCATTAGAATACAGAATATAAGTAAGTTCTGGCTTTCTTAAGTGAAGATGAAGATGAGATATAGTTATCTGTTACAAATAAAAATGGAGCTTTAATAAGTAAATAAAGAAAATCTGTTAGTTGAAAACGGCCTCATATCTATGTGATTAATATTTACATCTGTGTTGAATATTATCTACGCAAAAAGACCGGTTAATGAAAACAATTATATTACACCTGTTAAGATATATATATATACTTTTTGGAAGTTTCGTACAAACGTTCTCCCATAACATTTCTGTATGTCCATGTCAGGATGCTTTTTTCATACTTTTCAGAAGTGTTAAAGCAAGTATACATTCTAGTTACTGTGCACGTAATAAATTCAACATTTGACTTTGACTCTCCAGTAGCCCGCCACCCAGCCTTCAGCAGGGAGGAGTAAAATAAATAAATAAAAAACAACAGTAGAAGATGAAGTCAAAAACAAATGTGACGTAATGAATTAATTTGTTTAATATTCCAGGCACTTGTAATACGCTGTGTTCAGTAGCCCAGGAAAATTGCCTGGTGCATTTCTTAAGTCATCTGAATTACTGTTAATATCAGCGCCATCACATGGCAGTTGCAATATCCTTTACTCCTTCCTATCGCTTAGTTAAAGTCCAAGTTTCAAAACGAAGAATAGCATCTTAATTATTTTACTAGATAATTTTTGTGTAAATACGATCACCGATCTGTTTTGAGATGTGAAAATTTTTTATAGTGAAGGAATATTTTGTGGAGGTTATTTTAAATGATTTATAAACAGTTAAAAAATGGTAATACACTAAAATCACTCACAATTCTTTCTTCGTATTTGTATTAACGCAGAAGAAAAGTTGTTGGCAAGGTAGATTGCAAGATGCACTGGTTGACTATAAGGTGGTTTATGATTTTACTCCACTTTAAAGAGAATTATTTGAAGGTTATTGAATTATTTGTTAAGTGTGTTAAGAGAATGGTTAGTTAATAGCAAAATTAATCCACAGGTGTTACCCATGAAAAGGAGTATTCTAATGTTTACATCAAATGCTGTTTACTTACATATAATGATTTTCTTTAACAGGAGAACAGTGTAATTCAATCTCTCGTTGTGCTGTTTACTTACATGTATTGAATTTCTTTACCAGGGAAACAGTGTAATCTAGTATCTGGTTGGTGGAGACGAGAATCTCTGCGAGATCGAATAGGTGAAAAACTAAGATATCAGAGCGAAAGGATTGTTGCTGTAGAGTTTACTTGGAAGAAATAGCGAAATGAAAAGTGAGGAAAAGCTGATGAACTGTTAAATATATTAAGTGGTGCAAAAGTATAACTGAGTTTTCAATGAAATCCAGTGAACGGATATAAATAAATAAAAATCTGAGCTGTTAAAGGAAAAGGATATTATAGGGAATCTTATATCATTTCACTGAGCATATAAGAAAAATGCGTACTAACAAGATCGAGTGATACCGAATGGTATAATCAACTTTTGTTTTAGAAGTCTTCCAGTACAGATTCTTACGACTCAACGATCCGTAAAAAGTACAAATAAAAGACCAGTTTACCCTATTCTTAGAGCTTTACGCCTCGTTGATGTTGAGGTCACAGAAAGCGGGAGAGAATTGCGTACAACGAACGGGAAGCAAATCGACCAAGGAATTATAAAGCAACTATGCCAACATTCACCTGGAATGATTTCGGAAAACTATTGAAAACAGAACAACGGATAGCCGGATGAGGATTTGAATACACTTTATTAAGGTCCTTCGGTGGTTTAATTACTGATTAATTAAAAAGTCCACCAAAACAGGTTATGTTTGAAGAGTAGTTTTATTGTGATCAAAACAAGTCAGCGATATTCACAAGCATAGATACAATACAGATATGCACTTCTGGATAGTCGCAAAGATAATCTCTGTAAACTCAACTGAATGAAACTCTCTGTAACACTGAATACTGTCAACTAAACTGACTAATTAACTTCCTTACTTACTACTTCTCTGTTCAGGCGATCTGTTTATATAGTCTCTATCGAAATTACGAGAATTCTTCAAAGGCATCCGCCCGATATTTCTCGATCATTAACAATCACTCAAACAATCTAACATATTAAAAACAATCAAAATTAACGCAAAATTAATTAAAAACATTACAAAATGATAAGAAATGGTAATTATAGATACTTAAATACAAAATTATTTACAGAAATCCTTTCAAACTGTAGAAAATTGTCCTGTAGACATCGTAACTTACATTAATACATGGAATTACAAACATTTAAGAAATTCTCTTGCATCATTCGGTTCTTAAACATATTAAATGGACTTTAAATAATTTTCTTACATAAAACAAAGTCTATATTCACTGATTTACAAGAAATTACAAAACAAACATATCAAATCACTTTCAACCAAACATTAGCTCACTACAAATACTTCATACAGTACAATGCTATTCAAAATTCAGGTATGAGGGCTGTTACAACTTCTTTCTGAATTCCGGTCCGGACTTTACCACTCGCTTACCAGGCTCAGTGGGCGAATATAAATGTTAAGAAGATAACCAATATTTATCGCAATGCATGAAATGTAAAAATACTGCAACTATTGCAAAATAGTAGGAAAGTATTTGATTATTTGGGTAGTCTAGTGAGGAAATAAGAATGCTGTGCAAAGGATGTGAAAAAAGGAGTTTCAATATCAAAGGCATGGTTTATTTGCTGTCGTCTGGATGAAGATTCAAATACATAATTAAATGAGTAAGTATTTTGTTTATACGTCTATCTATACTGTATCAAAATTAGCCTATGAAGAAAATACTAACGACGAAGGTTTAATAGAAAATTTATATTAAGTTTCTTAATATTGTTTATATAGTTAACTGAAAAAATTCGACTGTGAGAAAAATATTTTCATAGTTAACAGAAAAAATTCGACTGTGAGAAAAATATTTTCACTGAACGTGACTCATACTCAAACCACTGAACAGATTGTCATAGGACTTCAAACATTATTTATTCCACTAGTTTTAACGCCTGTCAAAAACGAGCGGTATCACCTATGGTGGTAGTAGGAATTTATTCTGGAAAAGTTAGTAAGGAAAAAACTAATTTGGACCATTTTTAATGATATTTTTCGTGATATGAGTACCTTACTTTGGTTAGATTATCGGCATATTGGCTAAGATTTTGTTTTAAATTAAATGCATTTTACTTTAAATGACGGAAGGTATAATATGAAAAACGGATAACTTTTATTTATTTGACTGATAAGTTTAAAAATATTAATAGACATTTTACACAGGGTCAGGGACAATAGAGCTATCATTTAATTGTTTCGAAGGCCGTAGACGCGAACCTGCTGAAATACAAACTTGACGTTTTTCACTATTAAAGTTCATTCTGCAAAATTTGTAGAATTTCTGTTGTCTTCGAAAGCATCACCTTGTTTTTTTTTTTTCATTATTGAGGCTGGGAAAACATTAATAATGTAATCTTTGGTCGTAGTTTCTGTAAATTCCGGAGAAATTATACAGCTTCCAGATTATTAAATAGCTGAACAACTCCGAAGAAATGAATTGTCAGAATACTCAATCGATTCTGTAACATTTTTGACTTGATATCCACTTTAAATAACCTAATGACTCACGTACAGCAAACGTGAACAAAGACCACTAACTAAAGTCGTCAGTAAAACATCTAAAAAGCAAATAAACCGTAATATATAAACTTTGTTGAGGCAACAACATAGGGAAAGTTTTAATTAAATTGATATTTAACCAAGGCGGGAATTACATTTGGCATTCGTGGTTGTAGCAGACACCATAACAAATTTCAGTTTCAGCCGAAATGTATTTTCACATTTTTTAAGAATAACAATCTACGAAATGTAAACTTTATGACTGTATTGTGGCAATTAATTTCATATCAGTAACGTATGTATTAAACTGTACACATAATTTCTAATATCTCTGATCGCTGTTATTTTGCGGCAAGAATGTCGTAGAGTTTTAAAGCTGTTTTTTTGTGATTTAAATTGATTAAATAAAGTAAGCGCAGTATTTCATTTTTTTTTTTTTTATTTTTCTTTTTTTTTTTTTTTTTTTTTTTAATAATAAGAAGAAAATATTTTATTTACGTGTTACAAATACTAAATGCTGTAGTTGAAGGCAAAAATCAAATGAAGTAGCCTAATGAGTTTCACGTCACGTATACAAAGTCGTATCCTTGATGATTTAAATCTACATAAAATGTAAACTTAAAATTCATTTAATAGATAACATGTGTATAAACTTTGGTCATAAAGTTTAGCCTAGGCTGGAATGAAAGCTGGCATTATCTGTTTAATATAAATTTCTTAACGTCGACACGTTATTGGAAAATAGTTCCACGTTTTTTCAGCCGTATTATATTTCCATATTTTTTAAATATGGAATGCTATTAAAATCAGAATTAATGACTGTATTATGGCAATTAATTTCAGAACAGTTGCTTAGTTATCACACTGTGCACCTAACCTCTAACTGATTATGACTATGGTCACTGTTAATTCACGAGTGATGGCTGGCACGTGACGTCACCGTTCTCTAGACAATAGCTATCGAGGGGCGCTCACTCTCAGACATTTTACTAAAGAGGATGG
The DNA here is from genome assembly GCA_031002005.1 of Vandiemenella viatica. Taxonomy (NCBI): domain Eukaryota; kingdom Metazoa; phylum Arthropoda; class Insecta; order Orthoptera; family Morabidae; genus Vandiemenella; species Vandiemenella viatica. The sequence goes on from JARYHS010011408.1 coordinate 92,083,450, forward strand.
TCTTTGCAATAAGATTTTTACTGAAGTACCAAAGATCATGGGGTATGAAGATACAAATGTCAATATGATGGTAGTCTCACGGAAGAAACATGTAAGCGTGCCGTTTAATGTCTGGGCCTTCATTTGCACTCTGGTGAGTGGTGTCAATAGTTTTTTTAATATTATTATTGTAGCGCAACAAGAATTAACATAACGTGGGATGGAAGTTGGCGCTAGATCTATAGGGCATTACATGTCTGAAATAATTCTTGAATTCAACATTCTTCGGTTCACCATATCAAGAGTGAGCAGTGAATATGGAATTTCATGCATTACATTCCGCCGTGAACAATGCAGTGGCCACCCAATGAACGAGAACAGTGGCATATGCGTTAAGGAGTCAGTGTTGACAGACAGGTAACAAAGAAGTACAATATGGGACTGTGACAGAAGTGCGGACAGTGCAGCGAAATTTAGCGCTGATGGGATATTGCAGCAAAATACCAAAACAAATACCTCTTCTAAAAAAATCGCTGAGGGCTGCGGGGCCTCTAATGAAGTCGTGAACTTATCGGTTGCACCCTAGATGACAGGAAAAATATGAGTCACATTTCCACTTGGTGAGATCTGATGGCTGGGTTCGGGCGTAGCGCAGACTCCACGAGGCTGGAACCCAGGTAGTCAGGAAGGCATTGTGCACACTGATGGTGGCTCCGTCCTGGCGTGGACTGAGACCTCTGGTCAATACACAATGTCCTAGCCAATATCATTCACGACTAAACATTCTTGAAAAATATATTGAATGATTTTGGCACCGAGATAACTATACATGAATCCAGTCGAACAAATCTGGGACATCATCGAAACGTCAGATCATGCGCAATGTCCGCCACTGGCAACACTTTTGCAACTATAGACGGCTGTAGAGGAAGATTGGCTGAATATTTCTTCAGGGGATTTTCAAAGTTTTTTTGAGTCAATGCCAGGCCGGCTTGACCACCGAATATTAGGTAGTGTCCCATAATTTTGGGCAATTAGGCGTATATTATCTTCATGTGTCATCGATGAGCTGAAAAATAAAGAAAATGAAGACCTGGCGGCTGCCTGTTCGTTTCGTTGAGAGCGATTCACGGAAAACTGTTTGCCGGATTTTTTCTGAATTTCGGACATTGTACAGCTCGTAGTACCAAGAGTAAAGAAAAGTATGTTTTACTCTAATGTGACGGAAAATTAAGCTAAAAAATTATAAGCAATTTAGTATCCATTTGAAGTTATTTCTCACAGTGAAAATTACTGCTGAGATACATACAAACACCATCGCATTATTCGGAATCGACCCTGATATTTATAATCAGTTACTTAGCTCATTTATAGTAGTCACGATCTCATTGAATTCTAGTCTATACGTTGAATGTAAATTAAGAGGACAAATGGTCAGTTTGATTAACTTCGATAGACAGCTGACTTTATCTCATATTCCTTTCTGAAATAAAGAAGCTGCTAACGGGCAACAGCTACTGTTTGAAACTAAAGATAAAATTTACAGTCAGGAATATCTAAAAAATTGTATAAAACTGAAAAGTGTTATTAGCGTTTATGGTAAAGTAGGGATTAACCTTTATCTTCTTGATAAACTATCGTTTTACAAATATTAAGAGCATATACAGAATCCTTAATACGCAATTTTAAAGAAATTTAGATGTCACTAGACTTTTCTAGAATGAATGAAACATCAATTTTATTTCAATATATTCCAACTGGTTACAATTTTTTTAAAGTCTAAAGAATTTCCATACTAAGAAAATCAACAGCAAGATCAACAATTTTATTCTTAGTGAGAAGAATCCAACGTTAATTATGGTTAAACACGGTAAATAAAATCAGGTTATTAATAAACAAAGGGAGTTTAGTGGGTAAAGCAATGGAAACCGTATTCTTAATAAATTCAAAGAAGTACAAACAAAGCGGGCTGAGATATTTTAAATTTTGTAACATTTATGTTGCTCGGGCATGACAATCTTTTGAGTGATGAACTCGAGAGATGTGAGAACAGCAGGATTGATTCTCAATGAATGCTACATTCTATTTTAAGATTTTATTGAGTTTTACGAGCTGTAAGGTTTTAAACAGTCAAATGACACATATTTCAAAATTAATTTAAAAGCATTGTGTCCGCTAGATTAGCAAAAAACTGAAGTTTTTATTTTTTCAGCATTCACTCATGAATAAAAACTCCAATGTGTTATTTCTGTTTTAAGGAACTAACTGAATCTCGTAGAATACGGATGTCGCTCGCTGTCCCTTTGAAGCCCCTGCATCAGTTCAACTGTCGTCGAAGACTCTCAGGGAATAAGCCGTGCAGCGCGGGCGGGCAGGGCACTTAGGGGCCGACCCACCTGTCACGCCGAGTTGCCTGCTGCTAGGGGTAGCTGGCCGCACTGGCTCGGGTTTCTTGCCGGGGCTGGCTGATCTGGTCTCGGGAGACGCCACGTCAATACCCCCCAGACTATCGGAAACCGAACGAAAGTCCGCATAAATCAATGCTGGTCCGCCCTCTCTTCGGCTGGCACTTACAGTGGCTGTCTGCAGGGAAGAGGGACGCGTGAGAGGCCTGCCTCCTCCTGGTCCCTTATAATTGCGGCAGCAGCGGCGATATCGGAGGAATGGCACTTCTGAGCGATAAGCGCCATTCAATTTAATGCCTCGAAATCCGATGCAAAGCGATTCGACGGGCGTCGAGGTGAAAGTGGTGGGTGTTCCGAGCTGGCGTTAATTTAGCTGCCAATTGACTGCTTATTCGAACTTCAATCAGCCGAATCCCACCCCTTCCTTTTTACTTCCATCAGGATGTCTAAGATGATTTTTAAAAGGTGGTAACCCTTCACTATTAACCTTACAAGAATTTTCATGCCTTATTAAATTCTATGGCGGTTTCTTCCTACTATTTGTGCTAATTTGTTGATATACAGTACATTGATATCTTTTAGAGACGTTTCTTGCTTATCAGTAACAGCAAAACATATTTCATTTTGATGAAATAAGAGTCTTAGATAAAAAGTTTTGAGTAAAAGGATGAAATAGTATTGTTTACTTCTGTATTTAAAGAACGCATGGAAAAATAATGTTTTCAAACCTTTCTGTAAATTGTATTACGTTTGGTATCTCTTCAAATTCACACAAATTATTATATACAAATTTCAAGAATTCTCAAATAAAAGTGCTACACAAATAACCCTAACAATTAAAATGCCATATGATTAGCGGTCCAACAAGGGAATAGGATGATGATGCAAGAATGGAATTCTTCATTCATAGTGTTATTGAATCAGTTTTTATAATCTTTTATTTTTCCTTCTTCTATAAAGTATATTAAAATCTGAAGGGATACTGTATAATCAAACCCTGCTCCAAGATATAATTTAAAAACTTTAAATGCAATTAACATTTCCAAAAAAAGTTAATATGAACAAAAATATAATTCGGTTGAACATCAGTAACATCTAATAATCAATGGTCGGAGTATATTGTGCACGTTGCTTGTTCTCTTACCAGTGATAAATGAAAATTGAGTAACGAACATCCACAATGAATAATTGAAACCACTACCACAGAATCAGAACTTGAAGACACAAGGATAAAACCGTATATAGATGAATCCTCGTAAAACACTCAACGATATTATTAATATAAGTAGATTTATTTTTGCTCACAATTTTCGTACATTGAAAATTATAGCATAGTACATCCAACACCTCCAAAATATGCGACCTTCGTCACATGCCAAATACATCCATCCAATTGTCGTGTGATAATTAACTAATTTTAGTTATTTTTTGACGTGAGTCCATACAGTTAACACTACGTATTTTGTTTCATCACATATTTGATTTTACGATTACATTAGTGTCGGTGCAGTGTAGACAAGAAAACATTTAATTCATAACACCCTTTTTTGGATGTCGGACTATAGCTGTTGACTGTTGCAAGTCTCGATTTGCGCGCTAACCTCTTCGTTGCAGGAGTCGTGGATTCACTATTCTGTCACTGTAAATCTGAAATAAATTCCCCGAAAGCTCACCAATACAACTGAACTTCAGCTGAAACTTAGACACTCACGAGGCTATTTGTTTTTTTTTTTTATCATTCCATACTGTCAATTTCACTGTTGGGTGATCTGAGGCTGACAGAGAGAAGTGATGGCAATGCAAACAGTGCACAGACAATTCCTGCCTATCACGCAGACAGAGAAGTTGTGGCCGTAGTACAATTGTTGGTTCGCCAATCGACAGGTTTGCCGTCTCCATCTCTGACCACGCTCAAAAATTCAGGTCAGCAGCGAGCACAAAGTACATTCCTGGCCTTGCTAACCTCGTTCGACTCTTAATAATTCACCCGTGTTTACGCAAGGATTGATATATTGCCGCGTGGGGCCCATTACAAATAAATGAAACACGTAAATCAAAATTCTACGCAACAGTTGTTATTGTTTTCTAACTTTTTTTTGCGCCAACTTTTATTTGAAAGCCGTTAAGTCATGAAATAGAAAATTGTTGCAGAGACATGACATATCCCTTGTTTCGTGTCAAAGGAAAAACAGTGGAGATGACTTCGGTTTCTCGACAGTCCATTGAGGTCAACCACTGACTTTGAAATATAATTTACCTATCCTGAAATAGCAAGCAGCTTAATGGTTTTCTGTCACTTTACAAACCTAATGAGTAAATTGTTAAGTTATTATAGGAAGAATTCCATAAAAATCGATAAAATGGAATAACTCCGTGGAAATCGGTTCACTGTCACTAACAATAGAAGAGGACTACAACTGAAAAATAATGGTTTGTTTTCAGAAGTCTTAGACAGTTTTACGAATAAATTCTCTAATTACAAACTTCTATTTATAAAAATTGCTACAGGTTAGTTAGTAAACTTCTGCACAGATCAACTGGTATTCTTAATTAACGGCTTTGGCTCTTATAGTTAAACTTTCAGTTAGCGGATTTACTTTGTCTATGTTTGTAGAGTAAAATTGTACTGCAGGAATACCAGCAGTTGGGTCTTAAATATTGACACATTATTCCGCAAGTTAAGATCTTGGTACACTTAATTAAATAAAAACTACGTTTGTTGGGAACAGTGTTGGTATTATTTTAGTTATGAGCAAAATATGTTTTTCACTGAACTATCTCATTTAGTAGATCTGATATAAAAAAGAAAGGTTAGAAAAAAGTGGTTCGTAATACCAGTAGCTGGATGATGTTCGAAGGCATCACCTATGCGTTAGGAAATGATGCAAAAACATATGCCAAAATATGTAATAGCACTGCGGATTAATTTTGACTTACTTCTCACTGACTGAGAGAAACTTGTTTTTAAATAGAGGAGCAATGACAGTTTTTGTGTAGTTCATATTAAATTCTATTTCCGAAATGTAATCTGGAAGAATTCGTCTATTAACCATGTGTTGCCAGTCTACAAAATGTACAATTTATCATCTGTTGCTACAAATAAATCCGATATTGTTGATACCGTGCCAGAAATCGAATGAATTATCAATCTAAAATACATAGTATCAATGCTTAGGTGAACACTGAGTTAAAGACTTAGAACCCTTTCAGTATTTAAAAAAGGGGAAAAATAAACTACTCGCAAACAATTATAGTTTCATTAATATAATTCAACGAAACAAAAATTGTGATATGTATTTAGAGCTGTTATACTATAAATGGTCGAGAAAAACATTTTAGCAAAATCGATTGCAGATGGAAAGTACATCTCCGTCATTAACATTTATTGTGGAACATGTGGAATATAAATCCATCAACAACAAATAGATCAAATTAGGAGATCTTTTGAAATGGCATTATATGAAGCTTACTAAATTCATCGTATTGGTTTATAAATAAAAACTGAATGAATACAGAACTATTCGACATGTTTAAGCTGAATTTTTAATGATAGCTGAAAGCTGTAACAAGGAAGATTTCTTACCTGCAGTGTTTTGGTACAAACTTTGAAATAATTTTTTTTTTTTTTTGTTGCTATTAAGAAAAGTAGTACATTACCCTGTTAAATTTTCATGAAATGTGATTCATAACCATGTCTCTGAGGTATGTAAGGTGTAAATGTAGGAGAAGGCTCTCAACGTTCTGTTCTATATCTTTGACGCTAGGATGGACGAAATGTGTTCAGCGACTCATTAGACCAGTTTACCTACAGATGGACTTTCTTTTTTTTTGCTTATGCTTTTACGCCACATCGATAGCGAGGTCGTAGAAGCGGTAAACGACTGGGGTAACATAGAACGGGAAGGAATTTGGCGAGGTCTTTTTGAGGGAAACATTCACCTGGAGTGATTTGGGGAAATCATGGATAACCCAAATCTGGATGACTGGTCTGGGATTCCTGCCGAATGCCTACCGAAGGAAAATAGGCCTTCCCACACGGCACTATTTTTGTAGAAGCCTAATTGCACTGTTTTGACATTGCGTTCAGGACTCGAAAACTTGTCATGCAGCTAATTATTATTATCATCGTATGCAAAATTCAAACAAAACACAACTTATTAATCAGATGACTAGGGATTGAAGCTATCTTCTGGCAGTTGATCCAGCTTGGTCAGCGGTTTGGATACCACCACAGTCACACAGTGCCCCCACTTACATGCCGTTGCATTGTACACTCCGTGTCGTGTGCGAAATCTATTCAATTGACACCAAAGACTCGTAGAGAGTTCACACCCTGGAACACAGGTCGTCGGATCTTTTAAAAGACCACAGTTGTGTGTGCTGTTGGCTTCCCACTCCTTTCTCCGCTCTACATACAGTTTGTTGTTTGCAAGCTTGACTGCTTCCGTAGAGGCAGGTCTCCTTGATTTTAATCCTCTGCGAGGCTGGTGGAGAAGGTCGCTATGCAACCCAAATGCCAATAAATAAATAAATAAAAAGGTCGCTATGCAGAGGAATCACGTTGTTTGCCTCCACTCCTTCCAATTCTCCAAGCAGTACTGATTTTCCCCTAACGATTCTTACAGACATATACTGATAAGTTGGGAGTGAACGAAAACATCTAACGGAGTACACTGGTCCCTTGTTGTGCTTCGGGCTTAAAGCCTCGACGACTTCGATGTCATTACAGCTGGGAGAGAATGGTGTGCAAGGAATGGTATGAAATTCGGCCATGGATTTTGAAGGAACTATCTCGGCATTTGTGTGGAGTGATTTCTGGAAGCCATGTAAAAAAGAAAATCAGAATTGCCGGACGGGGATTCGAATCCATGTCCTCCCAAATGCCAAGACAGAATGGTACCACTAACCCACTGAACTCGGTGATAATATTAGTCATCATGCGTTATTTAACTATTTTAGTTAGTTTTTGATTGATGCATTATGCACTACACACTACACTCATTACTTCAAAATTTGATGGAATAGTTGAAATAAAATCTTCACGTGTTATCTGCCGGATAATATCTTTATTAAACTTAATTTCTTTAATACACAATGTTTCGGCAGCAACCTCCGCTACTTTCGTCAGGTAAGCTGTCATAACGAAGCCAAAATGTTACTGCATGACGACGAGAGCTCGTTTGTTCTCCCTGAGCCCTTGAGCTCAGAAATTCATTATAGAAGTACTTGCCTTATTGGCAGCACCTTCTTCTTTACAAGACTGGATGTGGTTTTTTTTCAGTTGGTGTTTTCTTTTCTTTTGAGCCATAGGTTCGACTTTTTTAATTATTATTATTATTATTTATATATATATATATATATATATGTATATATTCCCCTTCCCTCGCGTCCACACACACTCCGATATATCTTGGCTAACACTCACCCGTACCCTCTTAAGCTCTAACATATTTTACTTAGGTTCTAACATTGTACACACAAATTTTTTGGTTTATGTGCATTGACATGTTTTAGTTTATATATGTAGCACATGTTATCTCGCTTACAAATATTTAATCACATTCACACTCAATTGCGTACGTACACACACGCACCCATACACTCTTCCAAGTGGCGTACATTTTTGTTCGGTTACGAATACAGTTTTGATTTGTAACTGGAGTGCACATATGGTTTCTATCTTCACTTACAACTTTTTTGATTTTGATTAACAATTACTCCTTTCTCATATACGGTTATGGAAAAATACTATTATTATCTTACAGACACATACTGTCGTGTTAGGGCATTTACTCATTTAATCACTCCATTAAATTACTTCGTTAGTAGGCTGAGTGGCCTCTTGTGTGGTCCTTGGTCAGGATCATACTGGGCGAGTGTTCTGATCAGGCGGTTATCACTTTCTTGTGCTTATTACTGCATGACACACACCCGAGCATTTTCTGCAAAATTACTTTATTTTGCAGTTTTGGTGAAGTTTTTGTCTTTTGACATTTCCTTCAATGTTACAAGATGCGTATCATTACTGTTGGTGTGTCTTTGTTTTCGCTCTGAGATATTTTAATTGTCTGTCACTATTGACAGGGGCCTTTTGTGCTTGTCAAACGTGGTCGAGTATTGTCCCAAATTGGCTATGATGGGATTCAGTGATTTTCTGGCGGCTCTGTAGAATGTTCTTGTTACTTTGAGGATTCGCTCCGAGAGTAATGGTATCCCTGCGGCTTCATGCAAGGGGGCTGTAGGGAACCGGCATGGCACATGTAGTGCACGCCGAAGTGCGCGGTTTTGCATTATTTGCAGCCGTTTGATGCTAGTCTTGGAAGCATACCCCCACACTGGGCATGCATACTCAAGGATTGGGCGTACGAGACTGCAATAGATGTTGACGCCGGTGCTGGCTGACAAGGCACTGTCCCTGTTCAGCAGGGGGTAGAGTTCTTGAAGCCTAGTTGCCACTTTCCTTCTTACCTCTTGCGTGTGTCTTTGCCACGTCAGGCGAGAGTCAAGGACTACGCCGAGGTATTTAACTGTAGGTGACCATACGATATCTTCCCCGTTGAGGTGCAGGTTTGGTGTATGGTTTCTCTCCCGATCACGCTTCCCCAGGCGTCTCGTGAATAATATTGCCTGCGTCTTGGCGGTGTTAAGCAAGATCCTCCATCTCCTGGCCCAAGCTTCTGTTTGTTGAAGGACCTCCTGGAGCCTCCTAATTGCTGCGACCTTGCACCTGTGTGCGGTGAAGAATGCCGTGTCGTCGGCGTAGAGGGCTGTGCGAACTGTGGCAGGGGCTGGTATGTCGGCAGTGTATAGGTTGTATAACACTGGGCCGAGTACCGACCCCTGTGGTACACCGGCGTTGATGGGTCTACGAGATGAGATGCCGCTGCCGACTCGTACTTGGAAGGATCTCCCAGAAATGTAGCTTTTGATGAGCTTTACCAGAGGGCCGGGGATGCCCTGTGTGTAAAGCTTGAATAACAGCCCACTGTGCCAAACTGAATCGAATGCACGGGCCACGTCCAGAAGAACTAGCGGGCAATAACCTCTGTGGTTATAGGCCGCGGTCGCACGCTCCACGATTCTCATGATTTGCTGTGTTGCAGAGTGACCCCTTTGGAATCCAAATTGATAATCAGGGATTATATGCTCCCTGTTAATGTGGGCCTCCAGTCTCTTGAGTACAAGTCGTTCTAGTACCTTACTAATTGACGAAAGCAAACAGATTGGTCGATAATTTTGGGGGAAGAGGGTGTTTTTCCCCGGCTTTGGTACTGCAACCACCGTGGCCCGTTTCCAACAGCGAGGGAAGAGCTGGCTGCTTATGATAATGTTGAATATATCAGTGATGTGGTCGACGACTTGTTGGGGAAGATTTTTCAATAGTTGGTTACTAATATTGTCGATCCCAGGAGCCTTCCTAGGATGAAGCCGGTTTATAATGCTGCGAACTTCTTCAGGTGTTATTTCGTCTATGGTGTAGTCTTCATCATCAACTGAGAGGAATCTGGTCAGTCGACGACGGATGTCCGCAATTTCATCCTCATCATAGTCCTGAGCGGATCTGAATTGCCGCTCAAAATGATCTGCCAGTGCATTTGCTTTGTCCTGGTCGCTAAACACTATGCCCCTTTCACCGTGCAGCGGTGGTATTTTTGTTTTCCTCTTGGTGAAACGCCTTGTTTCTTTCCATAAGGTACCGTCACTAATTTGGAGGGTGGCTAAGCGTGCGGACCATTCTCTGTTGCGGTGATCTTGGATCGCCGCCTTCAGCTCTCGCTGCAGCCGATTGAGTAGGCGTCTGGTGTCGGGACGTCTGGTTAGGTGCCATTCTCTGGCAACTCTGTTTTTGTGTCGGATCTGCGCCAATAGGTGTGGAGGTAGTTGGCGCGATTGACTTCTGTCGACCGCTGGAGGCGTGGCTCTGTTTGCTGTGTCTAAGATGGTTTTTGTGACCTGTTTGATGGCTGACTCAAGGTTCATGGCGTCAATAGGTCGCAGTCTTATCATGGATTCCGCTACATCTGCTCGGAAGCTGTCCCAGTTGGTTGATTTGTAATTGGGATGATTTATAGTGGCTGGTCTCCAGGGGCCGAGGTCGATTTCAATTATGACCGGCGAGTGGTCTGAGGATAGCCTGTTCATCGTGGTGGTGGAGACGTAACCAGTGATTCCTCGTGTCATAACGATGTCCAGGACGTCCGGTCTACCACCATTCCAAGGATGATGTGTAGGCTGCTCTGGTCCCCAGACTAGTAGGTTGTGCCGACGTGCAATTCTGTGTAGTTGCTGCCCTGCAGTGTTGGTCACTCTGGAGTTCCAGTCAGTGTGTTTAGAATTTAAGTCTCCCCCTATGAGGAGTTTGCCTCGAAAGTTTAATATTTGGGTGAAGTCATCTTCGATTAGTCTTCTGCTCGGTGGTCTGTAGGCAGAGACCACCGTGACTGGCCCGCTACTGGTTTGCACCTCGATAGCCTTTGTTTCCAGCTGCTCTGTCTGGGGCGAAAGCAGCTCATGATGAGGGATGCCGTGTTTGATGTAAATTGCAACACCGCCTCCGGCTGTTGGTCGATCTTGCCGGTAGCAGCAGTAGTTGGCAACTGTGGCTCTGAGGCCATGTTTGAGATGTGTCTCAGACACGAGGCATATGTCTATATCCTCGTCTCGTAGAAATTGTCTGAACTCACCAATTTGTGAGTGGATGCCGTCAGCATTCCAAATGCACATGGTTAGTCCTTGTATATGCGTTCTAGCCATTGTGGGGAGAAAGGTTGCCAGGGTTGTCGGTTGTTAGGGCCGTCTTAACTGCGGTTGCTATGTCCGCGGCTAGTTGGTCGAATTTAGTGAGAAGCGTTGTCACCATGTTGAAAAGGTTGCCTACTATTGTTAGCATTTGGTCCATCGTCCCTCCATTCGCAGAATCAGAAGAATTTCTGTTGTGGTTACAATTTTGGCATTGTTGGCCAGGTTTGGGATGGCTGCTCTTGTTGGCTGCAGGTTTTTTGTTTCCCTTGGGTTGACTTTGACCAGTGACGGCTTCAGCAAAGGAGGTGATTTCCGAGTGGTCGATTGGCATTTGTGCCTCACTCTTCTTGCTTCCTTTTTGCTGGCCTTTGCCATTCTTCTGAGGTGGGTTCTGGGCGTTATTCTTATCTTCTCGTTGGCGCCTGTGTTGGTTGGTAGCTGATGATTCCTGGGCAGGTGTTTCTTCCGCCTTCTTCTCTGCGTTCGTCTTCTTCTGCTCCTTGTTTGTATGGGTAGAGGTGACACCCCGTTGTCTATCTCGGGCGCGTTTGAACGCTGGACACCCCTTATAGCTCGCGACATGGCTGCCTTTGCAGTTAGCGCATGTCGGGGCATTTTCACCCTTCCTCATGGTGCAAGCGTTGGACAGGTGCGCCCCTGCGCACTTGACGCACACTGGGGGCATGTTGCAATGTCTCGCAACATGCCCCAGGGCCTGACAATTATAACATTGAACTGGGCCATTGGAGGACCTCAATTTTTCTACTTTAATCCGTAGGGACATCAGTACTTCCAGTTCAAACACTTTCCTGTTTTGAGGCCGATCTGGAAGCACCACAAGGAAAAGAGGCATTACTTCAGAGCCGCCAGGTCTCTTTAGTTGTGTTACTGTTCTTATGTCGAGTCCCAGCTCCTCTAATTCTTCCTTGATATCTTCCGGTGGCATGTTCGAGGGCATGCCACGGACGACGATCTTCAGTAACTTTTCCGCCGCGGACGGGAATGTATAATAAGGTATTTTCCTCCGCTGCAGCACTGCGGTGACGTCCAGGTAATCTTCAGTGTTGGATAATGTCAGTTTGACTTTATCTCCACCGGCGGACTTGGCTTGGAAAGGCCGCCCGTTCAGTGTTCCTTTCACCATCTGGTACAGTTCCTTGTATGTGTTGGGGTACTGTACCACGATGGGCGGGATCTGCTGTTTGGAGCTCTGCTGCTGCTGTTGTTGCTGCTGCGGCTTCTGTTGTTGCTGCTGTTGCTGCTGTGGCTGCTGTTGTTGCTGCTGTGGCTGCTGGTGTTGCTGCCGTAGCTGCTGTTGTTGCTGCTGGAGCTTCTGCTGTGGCTGTGTTTGTTGCTGCTGCTGTTGTTGTTGATGATGCTGCTCTGGTTCTTCCTGGATCAGCACGTCATATGGGTTGCTGAGTTCAATTCTGCCAGGGTCTAGAGTAGGTGGAGGTTTACAGGTGCGACGCGCCTCCGTGAACCCTGCACCGTCTGTTTGGTCCCCAGCTGAACTTGTTTTTCTGTTCTTGTTCGTGGATTTACCGCGAAACGGGAAAGTGGTGGATGGTTCCGGGAAACTGAAGGCACCGATGACTTTCTTCTTTCCCGCCTTCTTGTCTTTGCTGGTCGTGGCGAGCTGCGACACAGGGATGCTGAGTTTACTATGGCTGGCTCTCTTCTCACTCCTCGACATCTTCGCTTTACCACCGAGGAGCGGTGAGGTGCATCGCTTAGTTGCGCGGGAGTCAAGTTCGTGGGCAGGCCCGGTTGTCGATTGCGTTGTGTGAATGGTCCCAGTAGTATCCATATTCGAATCCGAGTTCGGTTGCCAGGTTGTCGTACCATCTTGCGTAGCCGTCCTATTCATATCCGTTGCCAAGTCCGTTTCCGTTAGCCGGGTCGTCAACGTGGCCGCTACTGCCGCCGGCAAAGCCGAGTGCGGTGGGGCACTCGGCCCGCCTGGCGCGACAGCGCGGCGAGCACTTTCCTCATCGCACATCCTGACTCAGCGAATGCCAACTCGGAACTGTGTGGGGAGTGTGATTACTGCATGAGCGAGTCCTGGCTTCTATAAGTAGCCCGCTGCCGGAGAAACTTCCCGTCGCTCCCCTATTGGTTGGCGCTTCAATTCTGGAGCCGACCAATCACGACGACTTATCTCCTGGTTGGCTAAATATGAGTCTGATCCCCAACGTTGTGTATGAAAGAAATTAAGTTTAATAAATATATTACCCGGCAGATAACCCATGAAGATTTTATTTCATTTATACGCCAGGATAAACTGAATTCTCCCATTTGATGGGATAGTTGTTAAATCATAAATCATGGTGGCCGCGTAAATCAGGCGGTAGAGCGCTTGACTGTGGCACGGACGACCGGGGTTCGATTCCCGACGAAGCCGATGATTTTTCCTCGAAGATGAACGACCGGAATGGCTTCCCAGGCCCACTCAGCCTGCCATTCAATGAGTACCGTAGGGGAAACGCCGCGGGAAGTTAAAGTATGGCCGGAGCGTGGCGCTGACCCCCTCACATTCATTCTAGTGCCAATAGTTGAACATGGAGTGCGGAGCTCTACCTCCATGAATCCTACGGGAAAAGGCATGAGCTGTAGGAACCTCGTGATAATTACCTTAAATCATAAATCGATGACAATAACTGGTTTAAGATTGCTGCTGGAAATAGTACGAAAGTTTCTAACGTCTACTACAAGTAAGACCTATGGCAGTAATAGCTGTGACATCTCTGGCAAAAACATAATGTATTTTTGAAACCTCCTGCGCGTCATGAGTTTGTGCATAATTCCATTAATACTACAGTGATAATTTTTAGATAAACAGTTCTTTAAACATGTTTCCTTTCTATGTCACTTTTACTAATTAGTCTGTTCATTTTCATAATACAGCTGTTTATATCTGATGTGCGTACTAATTAAAATTATTCAGGAACAAAATAAAAGCTTAGCGGTTAACGAACAAATTTAAATTCACTATCTCTGGCTAAAGCTTAGCACAAAAACGAAGTAATTTAATGTTTTTTAACAAACGTTGCAAGCAGGTTTTTGTTTAATAATCATCTATGATGTTTTGTGGTGGAGCCCATGTTGGTATCCTTTCACGACTAGTTGGCACACTCTGTCAAGATTGTGAATTCCTCTTCGAATCAAGAAAATTGCAGTGTTTGGCAGATTTGTCGAAGTTCAGTTGTTGCTTGAACTGAATAATGTTTTTGGATGATGCATATTCTCACGCAAATCACAGATGCTAGGGGTGAATTTATAAATGTGATAACTTTATTATGATCACTTATATACATGTACTGTTACACACAAACAGACTTGGCAGCAGCACTCAGCTTTAATAAAAGTCTAAATAACAATGATAATATTTGTACTGGTCATTGGTGTAATAGAACGATTAGAATGTATTAGATACGATTTGGTTGTAAATTAAAACCTAGAAATTCGCTTAATTTATTTGAATTACTTGTTGGAAATTTAATATAAAATGAGCTCTAAGAAGTATAAACGCAATATATTTGTTAGCTTTCACTGAATGGAATGTCACTGGATTTTTACTCTGCTGTTGACACGTATACCATGATGTTTTTTATTGCTTCCGGACATTAAACCATTATCTGCGTAAAAGTAAGGGCGAGTAAAACTATAAAAAGATTCGGACTACAGGATGATGTGCTTGATACCTCTATTAACAGGTCTCTATCTGTCGAGCCTCGCCAACTCGATGGCTAGGTGCAGAACTCGCTGAATATCGTGGTGATAGCCGCAGCGGAAAATTATTTTTTGTTTTCCTCTTTACCGTCTCGTGATTTAATGATTCCCTAGAACTCTGACAAGAGAACGCTTTTGTGGACCTCAAGAAAGGCAATATCTACACCTAAAGAAGAAGGGTAAGGTTCGTTTTTTGTGGATTTTTTTTTTCTATGACATGAAACAAACAAATATCAACTTGTTATCAGACCGTCGATTGGAGCGGGATTTTTTTTTTTTTTTTTTTTACTTATGGTTCACGCGTCGTCGACGTCGAGGTCATTAGAAGCGGGATGGGGTACAAGGAACTGGAAAGGAATTCGGCCATGGCCTTTTGAAGGAAGCATCCCGGTAATCACCTGGAATGATTTGGGAAACCATGAAAACCCAGATCGGGAGAATTTTCATCAATTTCTCTGTGGGTTGGTTCTCTCTGTAATACGATAAAACGTGCTCTGTACCTCCATGCGCCCTATAGCATTCCAGATGTGTTCTATCGGTTAGGGACCAGGCGAATTTGGTGGAAAAGGCATTAATGTTAGTTCGCTATCACGCTTTTCAAACTAACACGATTCTGACCTTGTGACACGGACAGTTATCCTGCTGCGAGGGGCCATCGCCGTCTTGGAAGACATGATGTGTGACGGGATGCAGGTGGCTCTCAATAGTTTACACGTTGCTCACAGCTGACATGGCGCCTCCGATCGCTACCAGAGATCTCACGCAACCCCAGGTGATGGTTCCCCATAGCGTAATAGTACCCCCAACCGCCTCCATCTCGGTACGGCGCATTTTTCGAGCAGCCATTCGCCTGGTAGATGGCGTATCTGGTCACGCACATCAGCCAGGAGTGACGAGATTCATCCGACCAGGTGACGCGTTTCAACTGGTCCACGGTCCAATTTTGATAACCTTGTGCCTACTCCATTCGTGATGATGTCCTTGGGTCGACATGAGAACTGATATGGAGCTCCATGTTCAGCAACGTGAACTGAATGTGTTGCTCCGAAATACTTGTCCCTGCACCAGCATTGTACTCTGCCGCCAGATCTGCCACAGATCGCCCCCTGCCCTGCTTTACAGTGCGGGCGAGCTTCCGATCACCACATTCTGCGGTGAGGTGTGGACGACCGCCGCCTTGTCGCCTACAGGTGGTTTTATGTTCTTCAACAATTTCGATAGATATTAATTACAGCAACACGCAAACAGCCAACTAGGCTCGCCGCTTTTGTGATGCTCGTTCTCAGGAACAAGCCCGTAACACTCTGCACTTTCTGAAAATCAATTTTTTCAGTATATTTCCCACACGTATCTTCGCTAGAATGGCGCCCCACATGTCTCTGTTTCGCAATGTCACCAGACGACATTAAATCTCTCTGATGATAATGTTTCGGCTCATCAGCTTATAGCTGGAGGGAAAGCTAAGTGTGATATTGAAGGAGTTGCGTTGGGACGACCTGGAATAGCCATAGGTGATGCTGTAATGATAAGGAAATTTGGAAATTCATGACAGATTTTTCCCACAAGGGAATGTAGTAGGACGGATTCATCAAGTGAGAAAAGTTGTAATCCTGCAGGCGTTGGTCTTAAGGCACAGAGCTCAAGCTATCCTGACCTGGGTTTCCCATGGTTTTCCTAGATCCCTTCAAGCGACTGGCTGGATAATTTCTTAAGCTAGCTGTGGGGGGCCTTCTATCATAACCCGTATTCTGTTTCCCATGCGTACACGTTTTCACAATACAATAGTCGTAATGTACCTTTCCGCATCAACTTTGTATTGAATGGTAGAGTAATGGAAATATTACCACTTACCATAGCCTAGATTCTTCCTACTTTCTCTTAACAATAATAATGCATGAAATATGTCTAGTATTAATAACAATGTTTGTAATGGAAATATTACCACTTACCATAGCCTAGATTCTTCCTACTTTCTCTTAATAATAATAATGCATGAAATATGTCTAGTATTAATAACAATGTTTGTCAAACTGAGTTGCCCGTTCAACCAATCCCGCCAGTTTTGCTGTACACGTTAAGTGAATATAGTCTTAATAAGATCAAATTTTACACAAAGATCTTGGCACATAATTTACAGACCATTAAATTACATTATACATTGACAGTTGATAACTTATAAATTTCTTCAGTATGTTAGGAGACCTTAAACACTGTCAGCACATGAACATTTCTTACCGGCTAACAAACAACACACGAGAAAATTATTGATAGAATGCGCATCAATGAATAATTCGATAATTTCATCAGAACGCAATTGCAGGCATAAGAAAACAACAGTATTGTATACTACCCGAAAAATTGATAGTTTTATGGGGTTTGTTATATTACGGCTCACTGTGGCATAGAATGATTCATGACGTTTACCCCTACGCAGCAGTCAAATAGTCTGTCCCTTCGGTACTGTGAAAAGTCGAGATTGTTCTCAAGTTGCAGTATTTAGCAGAGAAGCAGAGGAAGATATATTGTAACTGTTGTAAGTCGCACGACCATGCTCTCAATGAGGCGATCGTAGATCAACATATCATTTGTCTGACAGACTTTATATATCCAGACCTGCATTCTTTCTTCAAGATAATTCGCAAGGATGCTCTTTCCGCACATACCTGTACTACATGAAAGGTAGGAATTTTCTTCCTAATTTGTCTTATGTCTTACTCTCTTATTTCTCAGCCTTTTATTAACTTTGAGATAGTTTCCCTAGTTTACAGTGCGGCCGATGGCATAGTTGATTTTAACTGAGTGTTATGCTTGTCTTTTGTAGGTCAATACTCTGAAATACATCTGTAATTGTTGTAATACATACACTAATTGACAGAGATTCTACGCAAAATCGTAACTAGTTGTATGCCGGAAAAAAGGACAAATTCCTAAAAACATTGCAGCACGGGAAGTTAACGATAATCAGTCTTGCAATATCTGGAAGCTTCTTGTCACCCGATGATGTCAGCAGATCCAGCTGCCGGAACGTTGTGTTTCTATGACACCATACGACTGGAAAAACAAACAAATATTTTGAAATAGATTGGTTGAAGAGTTACTAATTTAGGCAATGTTACAATAAAAGTTGAATAAAATAATCCTGTGTTTGTAATATATTTAATTTTATATAACGATATGAATATTAAAGGTTATTGTTATAAACATATGTTTTATATAAGGTAATACTCTACGGTAATACGGCTTGAAAGTTGTGAAAATCCACTCTCTTTACATTTACCTAATACTCTTTGTAATACCAAGAGAAAGATGGACCAACTACACGGAATAAAGATATAAGTAGAACCAAGGTAATAGAAGATGGAAGATAGAGAAGTTTTCACGTTATGAGAGACTAAACTAAATTAGGACACTATAATACATCACAGATGACGACTTGTCTATAGCTAAATTATAATTAATATTGTGAGAATGGCTGTGATATGTTCATATTATAAAGTGTGTTATTTGAATGTTTATAAGTTGCCAATTGAAAACTGTACAGCAGAAGAAAAAATACGCTGTTTATTGTCAAATGCAGACTAAATCAACATGGAGAGAAAAAGGACAACAAATCTTGGGACAGTAAGTAAGGTTTTTTTTAGAGCCGGCCTCGTTAGCAGTTAGCTCCGAGTGCCGAAGGTCAGCGGTTCGAATCCGGCCGTGGGCATGGGTGTTTAAGTGTTGCGAATGTCATGTCCGTGCTGCGGTATGTCTAATCAGCTGTAAATAATTCATCGAGCTGGCTGTATGGCCTAATATGCCGAAAGCCATAAAAAAAAAAAAAAAATAGGTGGTTCGAAGCCGAATTGGTCTAAAACTGCTAACATGCTACAGATTTGGATACCCGAACGGGGATTTAAACCGGCGACCTCCCGTATGCGAGGCAATAGCGTTACCGCTAACCCACTACGCAAACATGATGCTCTTCGGTTGAAGGAAAAGTCACACCCAAGGTAATTACATGAATTATACTGTAGGCCTATTGGGGTGCTAGACATCTCGTGACAGTTAACCGCAAAATAGTTGCAATGAAAGATCATAGGCTCGCTGACATAGGTATGGTAATAAACTGAGCTGAAATTTCTGCTAGGAACTTAAAATTCTATAATCGGGTACATTGGTAACGTCATGCGGCGGGTTTATAGGAACAATTGAACATTCCAGAACAGTTACATACCTTGACAATGCATAAATTTTGAGATAGGATAACTCAAATATTAATACTTTGATGCATAGCAATGTATTAGTTGAAATAATGACGAAATCCACCGAGCGTAGTGGATGAGCGGTAACGCTGTAGCCTCGCATTAGGGAAGTCGCCGATTTGAATCCCCGTCCGGGTATCGAGATTTGGGTTTTCCACGTTTTTCCCAAATCACTCCAGGCGAATGCCGGGATGCTTCCTTCAAAATGAATACAAAATGATGAAAGAAGTTATTTAAATGCTTTTGAAAGAGTTTTGGATGATCTGTACAGACCGATATAGGCTACGATTAACTATGCCCACGTGCTGTTTCTAATTTGATTTTAATTTAGTTTCTCTTGCCCGCAACTTCAGTCACGTGGAGTGAAAGTGCGGACAGGTCTCTCAAGGTGACCGTGTCTCTGTTAACACATGGTCAACGAGGAAGAGAAACCACGATACCACTTGTATGCTGAAACCAAGATAAACATTTCGATTGCCTAAAGTAACTACATCGGAGCACTATTTTTTGCGGGAACTTATAGTTTAAGTTTCTCAACTTTCCGACTTCGCATCGAAATGAAAAATACACTATTTTACCCTCCGGACCAAGGGTTGCACATGATTCGAACCCACATCGCAATCGGACGCATAGTTTTTCCGTGAATCCGTTTCATCCAAACAGAACCGCTGTCAGCGAAACGTAAATTGCTTCTCCCAGTTGAATTCTTAAGAGCATAGAATATAAAAGAACCTAGCCTGTTATTGATTGTCAGATGTGTACTAATTTTTAATTATTCACAGCTCATTTAAAGCAATTTTCAAAAATTGTCAATGTGATTACAGTGATACATGCACATTCACTGAAGAGCCAAAGAAACTGGTACACCTGTTTAGTATCGTGAAGGGTCCCCGCGAGCAGGCAGAAGTGCCGCAACACTACTTGGCATGGACTCTACTAATGTCTGAAGTAGTGTTGGAGGGAATAGACACCATGCATACTGCAAGCAAGTGCATAAATCCGTAAGAGTACGATGGGGTGGAGATCTCTTCTGAATGGCATGTTGAAAGGCATCCCAGATATGCTCAATAATGTTCATGTTTGGGGAGTTTGGTGGCCAACGGAAGTGTTTAAACTCAGAGGCATCCCAGATATGCTCAATAATGTTCATTTTTGTGGAGTCTGGTGGCCAACGGAGGTGTTTAAACTCAGAAGAGTGTTCCTGGAGCAATCATCAACAGTCTAATGTCGGTATTGACGGGCGTAAAGCTGTGTTGTGTCGTGCACTCAGCAAGGGTACACGAGTGGGCCTTCGGCTTCGAAAGCCCATATCGATGATGTTTCGTTCAATGGCTCGCACGCTCACACTTGTTGACGGCCCTGCATTGAAATTCACAGCAATTTGCGAAAGGGTTGTACTTCTGTCACGTTGAACGATTCTCTACAGTCGTCGTTGGTCCCGTTCTTGCAGGATATTTTTCCTGCTGCAGCGATGTCGGGGATTTGATATTTTACCGGATTCTCGATATTCATGATACACTCATCAAATGGTCATACGGGAAAATCCCCACCTCATCACTACCTGAGAGATGCTGTGTCCCATCTCTTGTGCGCCGACTATAACACTACGTTCAAACTCACTTAAATCGTGATAACCTGCCATTGTAGAGGCAATAACCGATCTAACGCCTGCGCCAGACACCTTTTGTCTGATATTGGCATGCATGACCACAGTGCCATACTCTGAGTGTTTACGTATCTCTGTGTTTGTATCCGCATGCCTATCTATACCAATTTCTTTGGCACTTCAGTGTATATGTACATAGATACATTCGTTGAGGTCAACTATGATCACATTAAGCCTTCTTGAAATAGGTAGTGAGTTTCATGTTCTTTTGGTCCCAAAAGTCCTTCATTAGTTTTGAGTAGGCTTGTTTACGCTCTTCTGTCTAAGTAGTGTTTACTATCAGTAATTATTTTACTTCACCACTCATCATTTTCGTTTAGTATTGTATGGCAGTGATCCTCAACCTGTGGTTCGCAGGCAGACTATTAAGAATTAAATTCGGATCAAATTAAAGATTTCATAACAAAAAATAAATCGGTAAATTTTTTCATATGCAATTTTTACTGTACTAGAACGACACAAGGCTTAAAGCTAGTTTATATTTAATATGTTATAAGGTAAATAGGAAAGCAAATTTTGAGTAAAACATGTAGACCATTAAAATGGAAAAAAGGATGAGTCACCGGATGAATAAAGATCTATAGAGAGAAGATGAGGTTGAAAAGATGTCAGACACGATCAGAAAGAGGAGAATCAGTTTTTGCCACATAATGAGAATAAATAACAGCAGACTTGCAAAAACAATTTTCAACCATGTGTTCAAGAGTAAGAAAGGTAACTAGTGGATGCAAGGAACAAAGAAAGATATGATAAAGATCGGACTAACACAAGATGTAATACGAAACATAGCAGCTTTCAGAAGATTGATACAATATTTGAAGACATGTAGAAGGACCAAAGAAAGGTGGAAACCGCAAAGTGAATGGCTGGAGAACCTTCGGAGGTCAAAAAAAAAAAAAAGCATCGGGATGAATGCACAGATTTACATTTCATGGTCCTTAGATGACCAAAATCGAAGAGAATAGAACAGTATGTCAGAAATATTAATAGTATACACAGATAAGAAATTAGGTTCGTATAAGTTAGTAATCCGTGGCATTATTTTTTACTGGTCTGCGGATTGTAAAATGTTGAGAAATGCTGTTGCAAAGAATTACAACTATTAAATAGTGAAGTTTACCTATGCCTCTTAACTATTTCGAAGCTGTTTCTATATAACTTTATACTAATTCGATATTGCACTGTGGTTCACAACAAATACGAACGATGACTGGTTGTAGTGTTGTGTTCTGGTAGTGGTGGAGCTCTGCAGCCGGCTGTGCTGGGGTCTGGCTCCTCGCCACGTCGCTTGGCCGTCTCCCAGCGACCGTCCATCCACCACTTCAGCCGGCCACTCAAGAGAACTGCGCCAAGTGGACCTCCACAATTAATGCTCCCCACCGCCACCGACTGTACTCACTAATGACCACCAGCCACACGTGTTCGGCTACATTAATAACAAATAAGAAGCAAGTCACTTCATAAACATCCATAAGGGCAGTCATCCAGTAAGTGATTTTCATATGCGGTGAGTGAGAAAGGCAGAACTCGTATCCGGTAATTTACGATCCCGGCATGAGGGTGCTCGTAAGCTCGAATCCTCGTCCGGTCATTCAGATCCCGGTTTTCCATGGTTTCCAGAAATTATTCCTGCTTGTGACAGAGACAAAGCGCGAATAAGAAAAATTAAATTGCCTTCAGTACGCTTCGACGAGTGAAGAACTGGCTCAGCAGCACTTTGTGAGAGGAAAGATTGACTGGATTATGCCTGATGAATATGCATTTCGTGAAAAAACACCGTGAGATATTGAGAAACAAAGATACTGAAAAATTTTCTAAGAATCCGAGACGATTAATGTTTACATAAACTATAACTGAGTTACGATCTTAATTTACTACATAGTAGGTCCTAGGATTAAGTGGTTGGATTACTATATTAATCAATAGAAAAAATAGTTTTCTCAATAGGTTTGAGTTTCATTTTGTAAGAAATCGTCATGTTTTCAGTGCCCCACCCCACTTTCTCGAAACCAATATGAGTTGCCCCCCCCCCCCAGCTCAAATCTTGCCCCCCTCTATCTCTGATCCTGGATACACCCTTGTCAGCTTATTAGATAAATAGATAAGAAAAAGTTGATTATGACTACAAGGTGGAAAAAGGCTTGCTTCTTAAAGATTTTAAATCTAAATGTCTTGGCAAAGCATTTGATAACAAACACAATTGGCAGGACACATTGGACAGGCAGTAGGGTTAGGTTACAAAATGCTTCACTTGTTGGAGAGAGTGATGAGGTGATGTACGAGAGAAGTAAAAGAACTGGGTTACAAAACTTTGGTCGGACCATTGCTTAAATATAGTGGTATCGTATGAGACCCATATTCTGAGCATCAAATACAGGAGTTGGAGGGGATGCAAAGAAGGGCTGCTAGATTTGTCTCTGGAAATTACCAGATAAAACAATCAGTAACCGATATGATAAAAGAGCTGTAACGGGATTCATAGGAAGACAGGAGGAGGGTGGAGAGAGTCTTGGGAGTGTACAAGGCGTATATTGGTGATGATGCGTGGAAAGATATTGGTGTATCTTTCCACGCGACATCACCGTTAAAAGTAATGCACAAAAGGGAAAAGATTACCATGCACTCGTTCTCAGGAACAAGGGTGTGAGAAGATTTTCTTTCGTTGGTAAGGAGGTCAGGGATTGGAATAAGTTACCAAGAGAATTGATTAATAATTAGAAATTAGTGACATCATTGGAAGAGAAACACATAAACATTCTATTTGCAGCTACAACTTGTCTTATAGCAATCGCGGTTTTCCATGGTTTCGCCAAATCAATCCAGGTGAACGCATGAATGATTCCTTCAGAATGCCAAGGCCGAATTTCTTTCAGTTTCTTGTCTCCATTCCTCTGCAGCTGCTAATGACCTAAACGTTGACGAGGCGTAAAACCCGAAGAAAAAAATGGTATTAGCAATAAAAAATTAGTAGTTATAAACTCAAGAAAACTCATTTATACTGCTTCGGAAAATTATAAGAAAGGTTTCCTGTGAATGGAGGTCCATGTCATGATATTTGTCTCCGTTTTTTTAATACGCCCGTAACTGAGATAGCTAACCGCAGTATCTATGGCTGTCACTCCTGCATGTTAGAGCCTTGATAGAAGAAACGTTCTGCTAGCTGCTTGACTAGGACGTTAGAAGGTGGCAGTACACAGTTTATAATCACAAGATTATTTTCAAGATTCCTGAGCTATACCTCAAATCTCTTCGCAGTTGAAGTGTTCCGGTCGATAGCACCCTTTTGTCGCCGAGCACTAGCAAATGAAGTGGGTTGATTTAAAGTGTATTGTTATATTTACTGTTAATTTCGGTGAGACAATTCAGTTAACGTATGTTGTGCGGGTTGGGTCGCGGTTACTAGAGATCATACAACTACCACGGCAATGTTTAATCGCATCAACGATTGCATGTACGTGAATGGATTTTGGTTGTCTTTCTTCGGAGACGTAGGAAGTGTGTCAATGGAGCTGACTCGATGTAGTGTGGCTTGTAATTCGGACGAAACAGAATGTTCTCTGTGAGGAAGCACCACGAAAGAAAGTGTTGGGCATAGTGTTTGTTCTAAAAGGTCTCGTCAGGCTTTTAAGGAATGACCAATAGGCTATTTGACAGTATTCAAAATATATTACAAATTGTAGTCATTCGCATAGATTAATGATTAAGGAAGCTATTTTTTTTAATTTGAAAAGAAAAATGGATTGTTTTATTTAAAAAAAAGCGAAATAAAAATCAAATTTTTCTTGCCTCTTGTCATACGAAAGAAAACGCTCTGGGACTGGAGTTCACTTTAGTGACGTCACCTGCCTGTAGGCGCTGCGGTTGCGTATGGAGTGTTTGCCGCTATCCAAGTTTAAAACTATTTGTTGCTGGTTATCTCTTTTTACTAATGAGATCTTGTGTTGAATATAAAATGAAGAATACTTTGTAGAACCCTACAGCGGAAAAATGCCGAAAATTACTTGTCGGACTAGCTATAGAAACAACCACTTACTTTTATTCTACCGAGCTTGAGAATGTAATAACTTCAATTCGAGAATCATTTATTTTTAAATTGGAAGTTAGAGACTAACAGAAATCCTTCATAAGAATGACTAAAATTTGAAATTGAGTTAGTCGTTTTAGGAGATATTTACGAGAAAAATGCGTATAGTATAAGGTAAGCATTGGATGTTGTAGACAATTTTTCTTAACTACAGCTAAATAATTATAAATAAATTATAATTTCTTTCCAACGAAACTCAATTTATTGTTTATTTATTTACCGACCGCGTTCACTTCACCGCACGTAGAGGATGTGATGTTTAAGTGTTCACTAATAACGAGAAGATAAGTAACGATGCCATGGTGTCCAGGCAGCTACATGGTTAAAGAGTGCTATAGGAATTTGAAGATCCTATATTCGAACCTTGATTAGGATAATATTTTTTCCGTGTGTACATTTATTTTTTATTGTTTTGTTTTGTTTCTGTTTGCCGTTTGTTGCTTTACAGAATCATGTTTTTATTAGAAGGAGTCATAAAACGTCATTCAAACGATTGAAACATCAATTGCTGTCATACAAAAAAACTTTTATAAAAAGATAACCTCCTGCTTTTAATTTTGAGACATACCAGACATACATCATCATTGCAACTAAAGGCAAGTACTCGACGGTGAATAATAGGATTTGTTTTAACAATAACATTGTACGCTAAACTCGCGACAATTCCGGAACGCTTTGAATACTTTTTGTTGGAATGTTTACGTGACGTTACAACTGTATGCTGCCTTTCTGATATAAATGCATCTATTTAAGCGGTATTTACTTTTAATGCGCAAGTAATTTTCAGTTTTTTTTTAACATTTTATCGGTGTGCAAGTAACGTCCAGTTTCAGTTTTGAAGTCTTTTTGGTTATGTCTCAAATGATTATAATACTCTTGCTGTCCAAAATTTTTGTGAAACATTCGAAAAAAAAATTAATGTTTTGGTAGATTTTAGAAAAATAATATGTGGCGCTACCAACAGCAACTAGTATCTAAAGAAAACGCTCACAAATAACAAAACATATTCCAAAGCGACAATCGAACCTAAGAACTCTAACTTTACTGATACTTGCCTTAAGCAGCGTACTATATTATCTCAAAGAAATTATGGTGCAAATTATATTTACAGTAAATGATATGCTACTTAGTCGCAATGTCGTCTGGGTTTCTATCAGCAAGTTGCAGCGACTTTTTTTCCTATTTCAGCTAATGCGGGAACACTTATGTTTATTTAGAGAGTTGTTATTGTTGTGGTTGTAGATTGATGTACTACACACTATTTATAAACCATATTTCCAACAATTTATACACAAATTCAGGGAAACAAACCAAACGTTACTTACGTAGAGTGAGCGCCTGCTGGTACGTGACGTCACGAGTGTCGTTGGCCTGCGCCAGGCAGCAAAGGAGCCTTTTGGCGGGATTTCAAATACTCTAAATTTTAACGTTAAATTTTACGTAAAATAAGCACTTTTGTCAAAAAATAAATAGTACCCGGTAAATAACGTGTATCAATAAAATATTTAAAACAATTTTCAAACAATAGCCAATTCTTGCGAGGAATGTGAGAAAATCACCGCCAGGCCCGTAGCCTCGGACGGCGGTCGTCTCCAAATACATAGTTGAAGACGGGAGTTGAACTCATGCGTTAAGCACTTTTCGCGCCTAAGGTGGAGACACATGAGAAGGAAGTTAGACTACACGCGGATGGCGGGATGATCATCTAGCCCATTCAAAACTATTACCGCGTGATTTCTAACAAATCGTGAATTTTTCTGTCTGTATTGGCCTATGAAGGAGGATATAGAAACGCTACGCCCTGTGGAAAGTCAACATAGGACCTTACAAAGATCTCGTGGGCACTGTGGTGCAGTATTCAGCCGTGTTGGTACGTTTCGCGGCAGCCAGCTGACGACACAAGTAGCCCCGACTTCCTCACGGAGGGGATGTTACCTGCTGTAGTTGGCAGACCTGCATCCAGCTGACAAGACGGAGCAGGGAGGCGACAGCACATCAAGTCGCCGTCTGCCGACTGCTCATCTCCACGGTAATTTCTTCGCATGCGATCGCCATCGAAGTACAGACTAGCTCCAAATGTTTTCTAAAACTCAGAACCTTAACTTAAATTCTCTCTGTTCAAACGACGATCAATGAACCTTTCAATGAGTCGCTATCGATTATCAAAACAACGATTCTATTCAGTCAATGTCAACAAAATCATTAGATATTGTTTTCCATTTTTTTCGATTTAATAAACTCCATGTAAGTTTGTTTTTGTTATTTTTTTTAGTCATTCACTAAATTCATGTTGTTTATCATAACCCATTGTTGTGTATGGAAGATCATTCGAGTTAAGAAGCCCACAGTTATTTTATTGGTCAATTAATTATGCATATTAAAGAACTAAATTACACGATATTACCAGATGCGACATCCCACAGTATATATAGAATGATGGCATAATCTTCCGTTCATGATTCGTGTTGGGTAGGAAGCTTAAATTTGGTGACTGACCTTCATTACTTTCAAAAGAGCTTTTCTATAGACTGGGTAAACTATCTCTCTCCTTTCGTCCTCATTAGGGACTATCTCCCTCCTATACACGAATAGCATAATAAAGAACGCTAACCAGAGGCGGATCCAGGATTTTGATTTGTGAAGGGCTTGAGTGGATTTTGGTTTTTGGGGGGGGGGCCTTGAGTCGGGGTAGTCTTTATATAGTCTTCCCCCTTAAAAGAAAGGAGAGAGTTAAAAAAAAGTCTCTAAAATTATGATGTCAGGGGTGGACCTAGATACTTCTGGGGGGACTTGAGCCCCATATCCCCCCTTCCTGGATCAGCCCCTGACGCTAACGATACTGAGGAAGGCAAAGGAGAAACCATAACAACGTTACACTCTCTATGGCAGACACCGACTTCTGCGAGAAATGGCTTAGCACAGGACTACGAAGAGAGTTCGATGGATTGTTTCATGTACGGCAGTTTATAGACAAATGTTATGAGCCTATGTCCGCAGAAGCTGAATTTTCTCTGTTCTTGTTTTGTGGCCTCCTATGTCGTCGTAAGACGTTTAATGCTTTTTTGTCTGTAATTGTTCAAAAGCAACGCCACATGCAAATGTCAGTCTCTCACCTACCAACGGGATTTCTCTATAATTTCTCTCTTGCTTAGGATTCGTAGAAGAAAATCCTATGATGAGATTGACAAAACACATTGCGCGAAGTGTTAACGTTTAAAATTTCCGCCTTAGAATTTTTTTTACATGAGTGTGAAACTACTCGATCATTAATAGATGTCTTTAAGAATTTTTTTATTCGTTAAACCATCCAAAGTGTTAACTGTTCTCAGTGCACGAATTCATTCTATGCGTCATTTCCTCTGTTTTTGGTGAAAACTGTTTTGTATGTTTTCAGTACAGTATCAGGTGATCTCTGTAACTAAATAGTTGTTGTCTGAAACACAAATTTAATTCAGAAAAATTGCTAATCACCCATCCAAAAAACCATTTCTCAGTGCCAACAAAGTAGCTTGTAACCCAGCTAGTCTTTTTTAACCAAGAGAAACACGTTGTGTTGCTTAAATCTAAGTGCTGGTTCAGCACATCGGCCACTAACGATTGTAGAACAAAAATTTCAACATTTCCTTGTGTTAGTACCAGCTTGAACCTGATTTAAAGGATATTGTACTGTTAGAAATTCTCACCGATGATTAAACCAAGCACTTCATAAAACATTTATTTAACACAATACACTGGACGGCAATACACTGTTACATACAGTGACTCAAAACTCAATTCAGTATGAGACACTCTAAATAGTCTGTCTCGATTACATCAGACAAATGCGTCTTCCACTACCATTTCTGACCATCCGCTGCTCCTACTGCGTAATCGAGAATTCCTTTTCGCTCTCGAGTGGGGTGCGGCCACCGACCCAGCTGATCACTCCTGTATGCGATTTCCTGTTGCCTCCCCACACAGCTGCAGGGCTCTGGCACTAACAGTATTTATTCTTACGTCAAACAAACACTGCAAGTATAAAATTACACATACTTTTAACAAGATTTTATGCGCTCTATATACACATCTACGTCACAATAAGTATCTGGTAATCTGCTGACGTAGAAAGGTTAAGTAGTATTAGTGATAAATGATGGAGTTAAGAGAAGCATCCTCAAGCAAAAGAATGATTATGCTGTACGCAATAGTTTTTGTCTCTGTGACAGAAATATTCAAGAAAAGTACTGTGAGTTTCATGTCGCGTCATGCCTCTATCCGTCGGTGAAAAATGTAGGTCAGCTCCGTCTCGTAACTCTGTCTGTAAAACAGCGTCAGACCATAACGCCACATGCATTTGCCAGTCGTAACACTTGTTCCGTCAGTGCCTCCAGTAATATCTGTCGCTACACTATGCCGTCGACCAGGAACTATTGTCAATTCAACTTTTAGTGGCTACTCAATTTTCTGGATCCATCATGCGCGAAAACCTTTACGATCATCATTATTTTATATGAATTTAAACTTACAGAGTAAAGTGGCCAAAACAAGTTTATTACCCGCAAAGAAATATTTAAAAAAACAATAGGGCTTGCGTGTTTCAAAGTTGGACCTACAAAGTCTCTAGTTATCAATCAACGCCAAGAGCCATTTTCTAAACATCAGTTATTGGACCATCTATGGGATTCACATATGATATGTTCTTTTGTGCAACAGTTACACAGGGCTGCCCACATTACCTATTAGAAATGTGAGTTCATGAATCTTCCGTGTCCGATTCTCATTCTGTTTATTCCAATTTGCTAGCGGAAGTCCGTCTGGAGTTTGGTAGTAGCATCCTCTCTCTGTTAACACTGAAGTCTATTATTCTGAGTCTGTGGGAGATGGCGTAGACCAGCCTTCTCGTGGTACATCCGAGGGAAGGTGTTTACAAAGTTGAATAATTTCCGGACATCAACTGCTCTACAGCGTCTTGGAGAACATTGGACAATGCGTAAATATTAACCCAAGGCACCAACCCAAAAAATCATTTCTCAGTGCCAACAAACTAGCTTGTAGCCCAGCTAGTCTTTTTTAACCAAGAGAAACACGTTATGGTGCTTAAATCTAAGTGTTGGAATTTCTTAGTCACACGCGCAGGAAAAGTAAAACACTGGCAAGGTGATAGTGTTACTGCTACATCTTCCTTCGAGACGTGTACATTTATTTGCTTAAACAACCCTTATGAGCTTCCAGTAATTCGCTGCACGAATGTTGCAAAGGCCATGGTTAAAATTTGGCCCCGATGCTCCAAGACAATTTAAACGAGTCGCATGTCTAACGTAGGTGTAGAGAAGTTAAATTACATGCAGGACTGTTGCAAGCCCTCACTTCATACGCAGTGCTAAAAAGATTGCAACGTTACCAAGGTATTTATGCACAACCTAGAGGTTTGTTTCAACTTGTTTAGAGTACAAATTGTTGATAATTAGGGTTCAGATCTTTATTACAAGTCATATTTTTTTCCTGCCTTCTTTTTAGCCTTAACGCTGAATTAAACACTTATTGAACGTTCTAATTGTATTTAAATGTACATTCATTTTGATCATATTACTATAATATTTATGGTAATATTTTGAGGAAAAATCTGGTAATTTTTTAATAGTACATGGAATTACATGACGTTATATATGAGAAGAAATTTAGATATAACACTCCTATTATAAGTTGGGGGAAAAAATAAAACTAATTATCACTGAATTGGCCAGAATTTACTAGTAAGAATTAAAGTTATACATTATCATTACTCAGTAAACTTTAATGTGGCACCCGCCTTTTCAGCTCGACAACACAGCAGCAGCCTGTCTGAATCAATGAATGTCTTATTGTAGCCAACACATCTGAAAATAATCCTCAGTCAGTTTTAAATGTGTAGTGGATCACTGAGTACCGCCATGCCAAAAGTAAAATTATTTCAAAGCGCGGAGTTACGTAAAGGAATTTGGAGAGGAGTATCTTACATTAGTATTGTATTAGTATTAGTATTGTCTCACAAACTTTTTAACTGATGCGTTTCTCTCATGGTTCTCTACTTTTATTATGGACTCTCGACTCCTACATAGTTTACAAAGTATTCTTCTATCTCGATATTTTAGACCTGACTTCTTTAAAATTTTGAACATCTTATCCTACCAAACATTATCAATAGATTTTTCATAATCAACAAACGCCATAAAAGTATCTTTACCTGATTCGGTAGGGTCCTATCACAAATATTAGTAATATGATTTTGAAGAAAATATCTCGATTATTTTATAAACTTAAAAATATTCCCGCAAATAGCGGGAAATGAACTGGGACCTTAGTCATTTCAGCATTAAAATATATGGCCAATCATTACAAAAAAAATGTTATGATGCCAAAGTTATCAGCATATCATTACTTCTTCTCAGTAAACGGGTGATTGGTGCTCAGCTCGAATATCTGAACACTTCTGTCAGTTATAGGTACAACAGAAATGTTATCCCTTGACGAATTGTAAAAATGTAAACCTTTTAGAGATATTTCCTTCAAAATCATATTATTATTTGTGAAAGGATCCGACCGAATCTCGCATAGCCTTTATTCTCATCATGACATTCAATTAAGAATTTGTGAAATATTTCCACTGGGTAGTTAGAATCATAGATAGTCAATTTCTGAGGCAATGGATAAAGCTTAAGTTTTCTATGATAACAGTTTTATTTCGCTTTTGAAATTTGTACTTCATGAGGCGGAAATTGGAGACCGTGACTGCGGAAAACCGCCTAAACGCCGCAATAAAGACAGCCGGTGTGAGGGGGGCAGGACCGACAGCTGGGCCACGAATCAGTGTGGCGGAGGAAAGTAATATTATTTTTATTATTACTGGAAGTATTTTAAGAAAAAATAGCATCTTGTGTCACTGAGGAAGTCTCTTCAGATCAATATCTAGAATGCATCTTTTTGAAACATTATTAGTTTTAATATGGAAAGGTTATATAATACAATACTCATAGTTAATGCAACTGAACTTTAAACATCAAACAGTAATTTTGTTGAGAAAAATCGAGTTCCGGAGATACAGTTAGTTACAAACCATGTGATATTATTCATGAAAGCATTTTCACATATTTTTAGTATACGTTTAGAAAACATAACGAAGTTGTGAGGCTTAACAATACCTCAAATAGTCTTGCAGCTATAATCGTTTCGATTTATTTTAAGATTAATCCACAGTTTGGGAATATAGTGAACGAGAAAGTAGCATCCGAACGCTGAAGAAAAGGGGCGTTGTAATAGGACTGTTGATTGTGAATGAGGGAGGTCAGACAGTGAAAGAAAGTCTGCAAACGTCCCCCCTTTGGTTGGGCCTAATTCTGTTGTCCGTAGAAGCCACGTACAGGGAAGAAATTAAACGTTAATTTTAAGGGAATCCAACCAAAGGTTTTGTAATGTGAGACTATGGCAGTAAAATAAGACTGGAATGAGAATCAATTCTCTCGCACAGATATTACCTTAGTTGTCAATTATTCTCATACTGACTTGGCATGTCACCACTCCGGGATTTTACAATCAATTTTTCCTGAACTTTATATTTGCATAGTAAATCTTACCATTTTTTATATTCTTTCAAATAAAAAATCTATTAACGTTTAAAAATTCGTGTTTGTTTGGTCATTTCGAAATGTAAAAACTTCTTTTGATTTATTGGTTCGTAGGGGTTAACGTCATACAGACATTAAAGCATTCTAACCAAATTTTCGCATTTCAATAAATGAGGAACTGTTAATGTCTAACACTGATGAGATCAAATGTTTGATATGGATGAGAGAGAATTTAAAACCAGAAAATGAAAATTCTACAGTTAAACCGCATTCTCTTGATTCTGGAACTGAAGTATTTGACACTACGACATCTGGAATCAAATTAGAACAACCAGAATATGATAAATAGCAGAAAAATTCTTTCCTAGAGTTTTATAAAAAAGATGATAGGTCAAAGCGTTATCGATAGAGATTCATGTGTTTTTTTTTCTTATAAGCTCTGAATCTGTTCTATCGCTCAAATTATTTCTAACATTTAAATTCCATTTCACTGAAGGTGTATTTTAAATATCTTGAAACTAGCTGCTGCTAAAAAAAATATGAAGTAGCAAACACTTTAAGAGAAATTTTATCTTTAACCTACGGAATGAACGTGTATTGAGAGCGGAAACAAAAACTCAGCGGTTACAAACCCTCAAGCATCCGCTTTAAACCGGAGACCGCCTTCAAAATATTATCGCGCAGAAAATCCCGTGATTACCCTCGGGCAGATCTCGAGTTGGGAACATTGTTTACGTGTGCAGAGGGCGTAATAGAAAGGAGGCAGGTATGGAGGGGTGAAGCCCAAAACAAATTAGTGTCGGGAGTGGAGAGCAGGAGAATTCATCCCTCAGGCATTGCCGTGCGCTGGACACAGATGTTGTTTATACACTGGGAAAGGAAGTAACAGTTGCCCACCAGGCAACCACAGTTAAACAATACTTTTGTATCATGGTACTGCAAATGTTGAAAAATAATTGGAAATAAACAACAATATTGGGCAATTTGTTAGTAATTGGAACAACTGAACAGAAGAACGGTGCAGGGGAAATAAATCTTAGTATACATGAAGTAGACTTCAATTATTCCTTATATTGTTCTATTTTCTTGGTTTCATGGTTTGCTGCTATTATTGCCGTTTACAATCAAGATCAAGAGTTTTCAAGTTCAATTTAGTTCTACTATTATTTAAAATGTGACAGAGAAAAAAAAACCGAAACCTTAAAATCTAGTATAAATATTTATGGCTATAAAAATATTCTATATGCTCATTAAGTTAAAAAATGATTATATGTTTTTAACTACTGATACAACTAATGGTTTGATTATAATTGAGCTCATAATCAAGATAACTATTTTTTATAATCTAAGCTGTTAGTATTAATGTAAATATTGAAAAATTGAAGACTAATTTATGTTTTTATGTTCTATCTCCCTGATGACACTTTCGATTTGCGTTGGTCACTTAAAAAATATATATCTGTATCAACAATATCATGTTTTCCTGTAACTAAGAATATAGGCCACCACGTTTGCACCGTGTCCGTTTACAGTAAAGACCTACACGTGTTATCGATTCAAATTTTGGTTGTTTACCTATACTCCCTCGTTTTGTTTAACTTCATAGTGTTCACGCACTGACCAGGTCTACAAAGTAATTTAAAGGAAAAATAAAAGCTCGGTACGCATTTTAGCTTTTAACTACGCGATGCGTTTAACTGCTTGGTCCAATAACGTTAATCGTCCTGGAAGAACTATTAAAGGAGAATACTGAGAATGGTCATAAGGATATATAGATTAACCAAATTAATTAAATGTCAAATACATGACTTAGCTATGAAGTGGTAGTTGTAAGTGCATTGACAGATTTAGTTAATAACTTGAGCTGGTACTAACGACATTTGATGGACATTCACAAATAAAGCCACTTCCAGCTGTCGATTCTTGCGCATAACTGAGTAACCAATTGTTTTCTCGGTTCTTATATGTATTCTGATCATTGTTTCGTGAATTATTACTTTTGTAAGAATGAATGTTCAGCGACAGATATAACTGATTATACGTATTTCATTTCCTAAGATAAGATTAGCATTATTTTTTGTTGATTAGAATCTAGGTATAACTGATTACATGTATTTCATTCCACAAGATTAGCAATATTTTTTGTTGATTAGAATTTTAGGATGTTAGAGGACTTCGTGGTCTCTTGTACCGAAAATTTAATCAGTGATTTCCCAAATATTTTTATTAATTTTATTTTTGCCTACTTAATCAATCTACATGAAGTATCGTCTGTTTCTTTGTACATTAATCTATAAGAAGATGGTATACCTACTGTTCTTATCTTCATAGATAATTTAATAATTTTCTATATTGTTTGCCAAGAATCAGGAATAAATGGAAAATCCGTTATTCATTATTTCTTGAATTGGTAGACAGAGTTTTCAATACTAATACAGTAACAGTAGATAAAGTCGATAAGCTGGAAAACTTAGAAGTAACATTCTCAAATCCCCGATAAGTTGTCAAGAAGACATGCAGAGATTAAATGTGTGAATTTTTTCATTAATGTTTTAATGGGATTTGTTGCTTGCAGCGATGCACCCAAGCACGGTTTTATAGCTCCGTTCTCTTAACAGTTGTACTGATCAGTTCATAACTGGTACTGTTGCTCTGCTAGATATGGAAAACGGGTGATGAACACAACACTCAATTGAAGTTAACCATGCTTTAAGCTACAACTGGACGATTAATATTATTATAGACATATTTGCGGTCGTTCAATAATATTGAATGTACACAGGGAAGATTGAGGGGATTTGCAATATTATTGAGTTAATCAACTTAATTTGAAATTTAGTGTGTAATTAAGAAATATTGTGCCGTCTATGGGCAATATTGCATAATATCCCATCAAATCATGACGAGACATTGCTTCCAAGTCCCTCGTCCAGTTTTCATAACATTTCTCGTTGATATTCAGTTACACGTGTTGAAACATTGAT
Organism: Vandiemenella viatica; assembly: GCA_031002005.1. NCBI lineage: Eukaryota > Metazoa > Arthropoda > Insecta > Orthoptera > Morabidae > Vandiemenella > Vandiemenella viatica. Next base: position 92,118,866 of record JARYHS010011408.1, read on the forward strand.
TATGTAATGCATAAACCTTAACAAGACTTTATCAACTTTTTGCAACGTCAAGGCAAAAAGAGATAAGGAAAAATAAGGTGTGTGAAACGTTGTTGAACGAATATAAAAAGATAGCGATATTACTGCCACAACAGAGGATGTAAGGAAAAGTCCAGTTCATTGAGAACATCTGCAGAAAATAAATGAAAGGAATCATAGAATTGCAATTTTTATGGTTGTTTTTTAATCATATTTTCAGTCAAGTAATTCATCGAATATTGGATCAACAACACATAAAAAGTTGTGGTGATAATTTGGCTCGTTCAACATAAACTCTCTCAACAAGTTTTAATGAGTGAATTTTTGTAATTCATTATACCAATTATTCATACCTCAACTTGTCTTTTTCTTACTATCGCAACGTAGCTTCAGCGTCTTGATCATCCAACATTTCAGACCGAATTAAGCTATATGCAATAAAACTTCCGCTTTCAGTCAGATGTTTGGGGAACCTCAATCATATTGCACCATGTTATTACACAGTAATGCTGATCGTCTAAGGACCGCTTTAGTCCGGTGACCATTATTTCGTGAGGCCTGCCACCAGTCCTACAGAGTCCGGGTTTGTTCTATTTTCCCGGATTCAGAGAAACAGCGCTTAACATGCTCAGCTAAACGACCCGTATAAAGAAAACATGTTCTTATAAAATGCAAAGCCCTTTTAGTCAGACGCTGCGTTCACCACGCAGCCCAAACTCTAGCAAGCCGAAAGAAGCAATCTTATTTCTCCCCTTTTAACCTCAAGACAGGACGAATAAGAACATTAATGAGTTACTCTGCAGAGAGGCAGACACTTGCGGAGTTGCCTCTATGCTCTTCACTCTTTTTTCCCCGTTTTTCCTCTACCCTCGATGTCATTATGAATAAGCCCTAACGAAGCGGAAATTTTTGCGGCAGAAGCCGTTTCGGCCCAGGGGAGGACGGCTTCGAGGGCGACCCTCTAGTGTAGCCAGCGCTAAAATGCGGACTTAAAACTTTGTCCTCGAGGCAGCGCCATTAGCACTGGTCTGCTCCGTCCCGCGCAGTGGTCGAGGGCGTCCTCAAACCGCCCCTCCCGGCCCCTTATTTATTTTCACCAGATGCAATCTGAACCTGGAGTTAACTTTTCCTGTATGATATATTCAGAAGTGAGACACAACTTCCCATTCTGATGTAGCTGTTTGTGAGGGCGCCAATTCCTTCCTCCGCTTCCAAAGCGACCGAGGCGGCACAGTCACTCTCTCCAGCCCTCGCACCGCTGTGTTCCCTCTTTCTTCGCCTCGCCCCTTCTCTGTCCGTCTTCACGCAGAAGCGATCAATAAAAAGGCGCCACGCGTCTTTCTTTCATCCCCCTTCCTCGGTCGCCCCCTTTCGCCTGCACCCCCTCCCCAACGGGGCAGAGACCCTCCCCCATTTCGCTGTCGCCCCCTCCCCGCCGTTCCCTTCTTTTCTGTGTCCTTTACTTCTTCCTCTCATCTGGCACGTTACTTAACAGAAAATTACATTGCCACAACGCAGACAAGTCGCTCTCCTTGAGCTGGGGTCAAGAGAGCCCGCCCCGTCCCGTGCCGGGCTGTGTGGACCTGAACGACTCCGCGTTCGGCCACTTTGCCTGATCAACTCAAACCGTGCCCCGCTGTCGACAGAAGTTGCAGCTAACTCCGCGGACCGCTAAAAATCTTTCCCCGAATAGCATTTGTAGGCGCAACTTCGAATAAAAAGTTGTGAGATTGCATCAGTAAATAAACTTCTCAATTGATCAAACTTTACTGTTTTCCAATACAACTACTCTACTACACTGATAATTAAAAAGCTTATGTTGCAGTTTTTACACTACAAATAGGACAGGTTGTTCCATTTGGAATAATTAGAATCTTTCTAATATTCGGAGTGAGTCCTGTTAATAGATTGTGAAGGACACCTGGCAGCCTGAGTTACTTGCAAGCTTCTGACCACCCGCATTAGGTCAGATCTCACACACACATGGAAATAGCCAGCTGAATTGCGTGAAAAAACGTTTTATATTTTTACTTTCTCATTTTATTTTATTTTATTACTTCTGGCTTTACGCTTCGTTGACGTCGACATCATTAGAGGCGGGAAAGGGCATGGGGTTGGGGATCGAAAGGAATTCGGACATTGCCTTTTTAAAGAACCATCCCAGCATTCGTCTGAAATGATTTGGGAAAACCATGGAAAACTCCAAATCCGGATGGCCGGACGGGGAGTCAAACCCGCGTCCTACAGAATGGGTCGTTAACAAATAACTGACAAACCAATTATAGGCTATAGTATTAGAAAACCAAACGTGATGTAAATAAGACACCTAATGGCTAAGGACTTGAACATCCATACTCGAGAAGTGAAGATATCAGAATTGGCTGCTGTGGTAGGAACTAAAATTTGTAACGACTGCATTATTAAGGGAGTAGACAATGTGTTTCCAGAAAAAGCGCGTAGAAAGCGTTCGTAGAAAGTCAAGCCACGCCATCCCGGATCACGTGGTCTAATAAAAGTTGTTCTGAGCTTTTAGCAAGTTGTGATTTGTGAAGGAGCAACAAGTTTGAATGGGGAATTGTGATGTACAAACGGAGAGGACAGAAACCAGCTTGGAGAGAGAGTTGAGTACTCATCCCATCATCATGGTAGCACTGAGTAGTACAGTAGTAGGGGAAGCCAGTTTCGGCGTTCAAGTCGAGACACGGTGATAGTGGGGTGAACGCTCTAGTCTACACGGTGGACCGAATAAGCAATGGTGGTATTTCACATTTCAGTCGACGACCATCTTCGCTACTATTGGACAAGGGGGTGTAGGTAGCAACCAGAGGACGAGTCAAGCCAACTCTACGGACGATGGTATCAAGAATTCTGTAATTATCATGTAAATTATCCAGAAAAATAAACCCGTAATCACCTCAAGTGTTGTTCGTTGTAAGGGCCTAGTTATTTGTTATTTATTAGTTTTTATTATTATTATTATTTGCTATCATGGTAAATAAATGTGCCTTTTCATAAATATCACATTCAGTCAAAAAGTTGAGTCACAATAAACATAATAATGTGTTAATGAGCCGTTTATTTAAAATACCTATTTCCAAATATTCTCAAATTTAAATAAGCATCAAATTAACTAGCAAATAATAGTTAATTAATACAAGAAATCAGTAATTTTTACGTGGTAACGATGATAAAATTAACAGCAATTTATTTTACTGTGAACTGGATTTTAGGATGTTGGAGATATTTGAAGGTCTTAGTATTTTATTTTTTATTTATTTATTTATTTTTTAAGAAAGACTTCTCCCAGGCAATGTCCCAGGGAGATGTAACTTAAGTGGTTTCCCGTTTTTTATTTTTTTTATTTTTTGCTTTTTTTTCTGCCATTGTGAAAGCGTTATCGTCTGTTCTTTGGATGAGTGGGATGATGTGCATGTTTTTACAGTATGTTGTTTGTTTTGTGAACACGAGATGAAAGAAGGGAGAGAGTTAAACTCAGTTCCAGCTCTACGAAATAAACTGTAAGGTAATGAAACATCAATACTGTCGAATGATTGTACGCACTGCACAGAAGTTTGAGATTTAACGTGTGACTTTTCTGCACCCTGTTCTTCCTCAACTGTTGGCTCAAGTTCACGTTTCCCCTGTCGCGCTCCACACCTCACCGCCCCCTCCCCCGGTTGCTTCCCCCCCCCCCCTTCCCACCACGAGCAGACTACAGTGTCCAGGAAAATCTGGCAGTGTGCACACTTTTCCTTTCGCATGTAGGGACAAGGGCACCGAAGTGGGGCTACAACAGAATGATCTTGACCTGCCTTGTTAACTGACCGCACTATAGACAATCTGGTGATTATGATTTGTAATCACCCTCATACCTTACGACCGTAGCGCAAGCTGCGTAATCCCTTTACAGCGCCAGGCTTCGTCAAAGTGTCTCACCGACATCGACTGAATAAGCTGGCCATTAGGCTAAGAGGAAAGTCACTTTTTCATAACGAACTGATTTTGTCTGATGCTTATGATAAATATACTAACAGGACTGAGACTAAACTAGAGGTGGCGTATTGAAAGAAGTATGACTTAAAAAAAAAAACTGATGTCGCATTCGTATCTCACTACATGTTAGTAACTTTAAACACTATGTCCGTCATTATATTAGCCACAATCTACTGTCGTAAGATTGTCATATTACAGCAGTGGTAAAAAGAAAAGTTGTAAATATCCAATATGAAAAACCAAAATAGGATATCGAATTATAGAGAACAGTTGAACAGGTGGATCTAAGCACAGAAGTCGTGAGTAACAGAGGGATCGTGATCGATGTTAGGATTGCCCAACGACCTCAGAGGAAGAATTTCATTTTGTGTGTGGCAGACCATTAGGGAGGGAGCGGCTTGTAAACAAGTAGCCATACGGCGAGCCAGCCAATATGTGAGGGAACGCGCAATCCATCTTTCCTCGTGGCCTCTCCTCCACTCCTCTCCTCCATGCGACACTTTTGTACCTCATAACTACGGAAACAGCGCTCGAAGAACACCAAGAGTATGCCTGCCAACCACACTTAGGTTTTAGGCTGAATTTCCTAACCATTAGCAGATTTCTCGCATTAACGTGCCTGATTTTCAAATTAAGCACTTATCAGCCATGAAAATGATAATACAGTATTAGTTAGTACATAGGTTTACAATGTTAGACTATTAGACTTTTTCTCTTTTTTGGTGTTTTTCAGTTTTTTCTGTATTCTGGTTTCTTACGTGATTCCTCGTTTTCGTCATCCCAGGATGCTGTTACATAATTCTCTTCCAGGTACCGGATTTACAACGCTCATCAGTTCAAAATCTCGCGAATTGAATTTTCAGGTCAACAAATTAATTTATCTTATTATTATTATTATTAGTCCGCGATTCACTAAAAGCGGAATCTACCGTTCTAAGGACAGTGCCATTATTTTTATATTCAGAGCTAAATGGTGTCACTGTTTTACTTATATGCATGACTTGACATTTAACAGTTAAATTTCTGTAATCGACAAAAGGTAATTCACAAGCAGCTTGTAGCTTCGCTAGCGTTATTTGAGAGGTTCAAAAATCAAAAGACCAAGGAACAACAGTCAATACTTTATACTTTTTTCTTTAAAGCTTCATGCCTCATCAACTTTTTTTTATTTTATGTTTTTTATCTTTTTTATTTATCTTTTTTAACTGCTTAACGTCTCTTAACAGCGAGGTCTTTAAAGACGGGAAAGGATGTGGGGCAAGGAATGGGAGGCAATTCGGCCATGGCCTTTTGAAGGAAGCATCACGGCATTTGCCTGGAGTGATTTGGGAAACGATGGAAAACCCAAATCTGAATGCCCGGAAGGGGATTCGAACCGCCGTCCTCCCGAATGCGAGGCCAGAACGCTAACCGTTACACTACCACGCTCGGTGCCTCATCAACGTCGAGGTCATTACAGGTGGGAAAGGATTTGGGGCAAGGGACAGGAAGGAATTCGGCCATGATCTTTTTAAGGAAGCATCCTGGCATATACCTGGAGTGATTTGGGAAAACCATGGGAAACCCAAATCTGGACCGCTCATCCACCACGCTCCGTAACAATCCAGATGTTACCGAAACTTGTAATACTTTTAAAGATGGATAACAACACCTACTGATCTGCAACAATCTAGACGAGCCTTGTACACTCGACAACCTGTTCACGGCAAATGACAAGGACATCCATGCTGTTGTTTACTCGGCCTCTTGTGGAGTATAACTGGCTGTCAATCCTATCTATACGAAGCTACTAATCAATTTGTTTGCAGCTCAATTAAATGAAACGTTCAAAAATAAAGCGGTGTATAACTATTAAAATCATTCATGATCACTCAAAACTATTTTGTATTCCTGTGAATTCATAGCCCGATATTCCGAATGAATAATCTCCGGTTGATTTCATGGAACAAAATTTATTGTAATAACATTAAATGAATTATTTAAAATGGTGACCTAGTGTGTGTTGAAGGTCACTTTTACGTAACAACATCGCAGAAACCACGCTGCACAGTGCTCGGTAAACCGTGCAATCTCTGTTCTATCCAATAAGTGTCAGTTTGTTACTGTACTTTTTAAGGGGAATAGTAAATACTTCCTTAATAAACACTAATCAGGTATTTCAGGTTCTAAGTATAAACCTTTTTTTTTTTGTTAATGGCTTTCGGCGACTAAGCCATTCAGCCAGCTCAATGTGTTTATGATATCTCTTCATGTGAATTAGTTTCTCCAGTACGCTTTCTATTTCTAAGTATAGACACCATTGGACGGACAGGACATCCACATAGACACACAACACTTAAACATCCATGCCCGCGGCCGGATTCGAACCGGCGACCTTCGGCACGCGGAGCTAGCACTCTAGCCCCAACGCTACCGAGGCCGGCAAGTATAAACCTGATCCCGTCCTACGTACTTTCCCGAATCGAGTATGGTGAACTGGCGTAAAGCTGAACTGGCTGTAATGTTTCCTGTTATGGAGTTAACATTTGATTTTTAGTCAACAGGGGTATTATGTTCTAGCTTATGTGGCCTGGAACACTGTGATCAGTGTGTTGAAGCTGCAATGCGTCGGTAAGCGGCAGAAGCGTGAATGACGTCATTGTCTACGTTCGGCTTTTGCCTTCGACAGTTATCACGGCACCACCAAAACAAGAATTGCGTTATCAGTTGGTTGAAAGCGAGGTCATACAGTGGATCCATAGAAATGTCCGATAAACGTGACATTAGTGCGTGGCTGCCAGCCTGAAGCCGAGAGCATTATATCTGATTCTTGGCTGTTCGGGTAGCGCCGCGTCATGTTTCTTGAAACCGACGCGTCGTTTCGACCCTCATTCTGGGGGTCTTCTTCCAGATTATATTTATTTACAACGCCGTGAATCACTTCGTTCTTAGAGAGCTCTAGGGGGCAGGGATGGGTTGGGATTGGTCACAGTTAAAATAAGGTACAAAATGTACAATAGCATGTGCTTATATATTTCCGTCAGACAAATATCTCAGTACTATATAATTTAGATATCCTTTATACTTACAGTGTCGCAACTAGTCTCAAATTCGCTTACAGATGACACCAAGGATTCTGAAAGGCAGTGGCAGCTCATATTTAATGGTTTGAAATACTGCTTTTGTGATTAGGAACTCTCGCGTTTAATTACACCGCTCATTGATAAAATAATTCTAAATTTGTTCAGTCAGGTGAAATTCCGTGCAACTTAGTATTGTAGTGCTCGCTGAAATATTATTTCAAGTTCAAATTTTGGTGTGAAGTGGCACGGTGCAATAAACCACAACCTGTTCTATGTGATAAGTGTCAAAATGTTTGTACAAAGAATTTTCCTATCGAATGAACTACAGAATTCTTTTAAACAGTCAAAGAATCATTCCCTGGTAATGAGGCAAGTATAGTTTGTTCTATTTTATCAATTAATAATGATAAATGAGATAAGGAGAAAGTTATCAGTGACATCAAGAGGAAAGGATACTTGATTGTAACTGAGAAAGAAGTTCTTCCCAATAATTAATCATTTTCAGGAGTGGCTAAGGTCAACTCTTCATTCAGAATATTTCTGATTGTATAAAAGAACGCACGAAGAAAGAAGATTGTATAAAAGAAAGAAGAAAGATTGTATAAAAGAATGTCGGATGTGTTATTTGTACACGCAATAATTTTAACGATAGTCTTTCAAGAGAAAACAATACAAAATGTCTTCTGGTATTAATAAGGAAAAAAGCTAAGTGACATATGTGGAGGAAGGAGGTGTCGAGGAAAAAGCTACGTAAGACGACTTGGGGGCCAAGTCACGTAGTTTATGGACGCTCCCTTCTACCGTTGATTATTATCTGTAACGAACTATCATAATTAATGTAGGTATATATCTATATGTGTAATTCAGCCTTGGACAGTTACAACCATATTCTGAGATGCATTAGGCCTAATTATAAGATTATTTGAAAAAATTTAATGGGCTACGATCACTACGTCGGGGGATGGCATAAAACGGTTTCGGCCTGTAGCTTAGTTCATCATTTAAAAAAAAAAAAAAAAAAAAAAAAAGGTACTCCTGAGAAGACGTTCCTCTGCTAATAAATTTTGATTTATTTTCGTTATTACTTTACCATTAGTTAACAGACTTCGTTATATTTAGTTACGTGGTGTATAGCTATCGATCTTTTTATATCGTAGTTCATTAAATTTCTGCGTAAAAGCAAACTTTTTTCAAAATAAGATTAAGATTAGATACTAATGTCCATGAGACATGAGAAAAAATTTAAAGTTTTTTTATTAAAAAAATCGATAGTGATGGGCTATTTTGAAATTTGCTTGGTGCAATATTATAACTATTTTTGTTTTGTTTTGTTTTAACGCAATAAAACAATGTTGTTCTTTCGTCAATTGTGCAGGAGTGGGTGATTAGTATCACGGAAATGTGGTGTATAACAATTATAATCGTATATATTTTTTCTTTACTTGTAAAAGTATTATTTCCATTCTCTTGAGGTAACCACGTGATGATATTTATGTATGTCTCTGTTCTATCGTGACCGTCTGGCTGAAATTGTGTAAATAATTAAATCCTTTTTTAAGGTACGTTACTTTTTTTTACTTATGGCTTTACGCCTCGTCGACGTCGAGGTCATTAGAAGCGGGATGGGACTGGGAACAAAGAACGGGAAGGAATTCGGCCATGTCCTTTTGAAGGACTCATCCTGACCGTTGCTTGTACTGATTTGGGGAAACCATGGAAAACCCAAATCTGGATGACCGTACGAAGATTCGAACAGGCGTTCTCCCGAATGCGAGGCCAGAGCGTTAACCGCTCACCCACCACGCGCGGTATGTGACTTTTAATAGAAGTGAGTATAAGAGCACAAACATTTTGTACTAAATACGACCACTTTCTACAATCTGCGCAAAATATTGTTCTATTAATTCCAATGAAATCTACTGGTTCGGCACTTAATTCCATACCGGAATCGAATGCTATCATCCTCTGCGAACCAACAAACATCAATACATTATTTATAGAGTTGTTTAAAATCTAAAATAGACGTTTAAAATGCAGAATAATACGTAAAACAGGAAGTTTATAATCTTAATACATAGACTACGACGCTACACGTCAAGAGAGATGGTACGGGTGAGGTATAACCATTAACCTTATTTTAAGACGTAGGAAAAGAGAGAGAGAAAAAAACGATTATTGATAGGCTAAAATCTCTCTGTTTCAGATCCAGATATTTAGATGAAAATTGTACTTACGAGTGATACTAATACTTAATTGTCAGGATTATGGTAGTAAAGTATCTTAAATAAGTAGCGTATCTTTTCTTTCGTAATACATTCAATATCATACACCCAACAGCACTAACACAAATTCAAGTTTAAAAGGGTTACTTCTAATTTACTAGGGAAACGAGTTACTACTGTGTAGTAGTGGTAAACGCATGTAAGTGCAGCGAGTTCACAAGAGGCCATTCCTTAGAGATAAAACTTACTTCCTAGACGACGTAGAAGCAGTGTAGCTTAGCTCTGGGGAGTGTCTGGTTCTGTGAAGCGATAAAACGAGAACACTGCTTTCTGTGCTTCCTGTCATCACTAACAACAGCACACACATGGCTGTTAATATAAAATACAATTTACCACCAAGATTTATGTCTAGAATATAAATTCATTAGTAAACAAAGAATTCCATAACCGCAGTATTGGGTTTATCCATAAAGTTGTTTAGCAATTAATAAATACGAATGCCGTGAAACTCATATCATTATTAGCACATAATTTGAAAAGTTATCACAAAGTTCCACTAAGATCTAACAGAGCCCCACAAGGAGTTTTTCTTGTGTATTTTCCATTTAATTTCACCGAATTACATTAATATGCTAACATTTTATAAATATTATTAAAAACAGGAACGGAGCAAAAGCCCTTCATAAATTAGAATTATTTTTATAGGGATCAAATACTAAAAAGGATAAAACTTCATAAACGTTTTTCCAGGTATAGAGTTTTCTGTAAGTCGTAATTGTATGTTCAGAAATCTCTCTCTTCCTACGATGGATCGCTAAATTTTGGACGATAGCTCTATCTTGTCTACAGTATCACACATTAACAAGTTTTCGCAATAAGCAAAAGAAATTAGGATCACTGTCACTTGGGATATAGAAAGAAAATTAATGAGAATTTAAAAGACGTAAATACTTTTGTTGTAATGTAAGACACATTAAAATACGGGGCACGATAGAATAGGAGAAACCTAAAAGAACAACATACAGTGTTGCTGTATGCTCTAGCGGAACAAACTGATGCATTCACGTGACGTCCATCAGAAAATTTTGTGAACCGCTTCCACAACACTTTAAATGCCTCCAAAGAGTGATCTAATTAGATCTGAAGACACGCGATTCTAAGAATTTACTACATTCCTCATTAGCTCGTTTCTCATGTTAATCATTTTTATTGCGAAATCAAATCTTTCAATAAATTAGCTTATGGCAAACTTTATAACTCATTTCTGTTTATTGTTATCCTAAAATATTTTATTCGATAGGTAATATAGATTTTTCAGAATAACTAACATTAGGAGCAGAAATTGATGTTCCCCACTAAACGAATATTGGATACACAGCTAAAAGTTGTCGTACACTACCATATTTAATGTAAATGTGTGTTAGCCTATTCAATGTCTGATTTTTTTTGTTGTAGCTTTCACAGTCTCTTTCTACATTGGCTAAACTCTTCATATTAAATGTACCCCTTGCAAATTACATTCTAAATTACCTGATTCATATACTGTATATTGATCTCTTTCTACATTTAATACCTTTGGCTGTTTCCTCCACTAACAAATTTACTAATCTCGCATAATTAAGCAGTCCTGCAAATCATAAAATGTGACCCACCATAATGTCTCTTCCTTCTGTAAGCCTCGTCCACAAACTTCTTTCCTCACCCATCATTTCCAAAACACCTTCAACTCGCACTTTACTGTTCCGTTAATTTGCAGCATCCTTCTATAGCATCGCATTTCAAATGCTTCTATTTTCCTTCTTTCTGATATTCCTCAAGTCCAAGCTATCGATGCAAAAAAGTGTTGTGCTCTACACAAAGATCTTTCTGTGGACTAAATTACTGCTTGAAACTAAAAGATTCTCTTTTTGGATAAAACTCATTTGGGTAATTTTGTTCTGCTTTTAATATCGTTACTGCTTGGGTCAATTGTTACAATTCTGTTTCCTTAATAACAGATTTCACTTGTTTTTCCTACTGCATCTGATCCTATTTTTATGCTGCATTTTGTCTTGCTGAGTCCAAAATCTTCCTTCAGTATTTTGTTCATTACGTTCAGTAACTTGTTAATATCATCTGTTCTTCTATCAGAGCAATGTTACAGGCAAATCGTACCATACTGATTATTCTCCTTGAACACTTATGCCACATTCAAGTAACTGCCATAATTTAGCAAATAACTTTTCTGACCATACGGTGGTCTGGTAGATCTACTGGGCTCTATTTCTGTATGAGTCGAAATAATATACATGATTTGCTTTCCAATGAAATTAAGGATAATTAACAAGGTATGGAAAATCCACGCATTACCTACATTGTTTTACGCTTTCTCACATGTTTCCAAAAAAATCGCCAAGAACAAGTTAACAGCACTGTTAGAACTATAAAATTAAGTACCAATTAAATCGATCCTGAACCTATGATATATGTCTGTTTTCATAAAATAAATCAATGTTTATTTTTTTAATATCTATAAAAGCAATACAACAAATTTAGCTAAATTTAAAACATTTTCTTTTATAGAACATGATAACTATTCGTTGCCTACACAAAGAACTTTAGTTAGTTTAGTCTGTTAATATTATTTATTAATATTAATCAAAATAGGCATTTGAAATAAAAGTTCCTTCGCACGTTATAACATTTATTGAACCTCGAAATATGACTGAATGTTCTATTTATCAACTATTGTTAGCAAGACACATTTATTTACCACGGTAGAAGTGAATGAGAAGAAACAATCATCGCTAAAGAAACAATGCATGAAATTGCTTTAGTTATAAGTATTACTTTAATAACCTAAGGGTTTCAATGTTAATTACTGGATGCTTGTTACCATCGCAATTAGGGGTAAACCATTGGCTAGATTAGTAAGTTGAAATGTGCTTTCAGCCCGTTACTACATGCGGCCGCCCGTTGTCGACGTCGTCCCATGTATTAGGTTCGTAGAATGCTTTATAGCTTACGTCAGTACTGGCCCGTGAGGGCGGGAAGTACGAATGCAGAACAAGACCGTACCGAGAACCATCTGCATGTTCTCCATTCAACTCTGGGTTCGATTGTTCTGCCTGAATGTCATTCGACAAATTCTCCACTGTACACCACCGACATTACCCGACGATGTTGCTCCTCCACCAATCACGGTGTGCTAAAAACGTAGAAACTGGGCGGGCATAGCTTCAGGTACTACCTAGACATTTTATAAGAATATCCAATATTGTCTCTTGGAATGCTTGGACTGCCCCGGCGGTAATTTGATCCGAATCGTTTTTGTTACTTTTAAAACTATACTACCGTAGTGAGGGCTAATCCTCACTTTTCCAAGCGAATGTTCGTCTCATCTTAGGCCCATCAGCTGAATACCATAAGCAAATTGTAGTGTCCCATTTGAATCACGTATGTCTATGGACAGCAGTCTGTCTATTCACATACGTTTATTTATTTTTTAATACAATACAGTTTCTCTTTTCAGCTACAGCAAATACAGGAACTATCTTGATAGGCTGCACATCGGTTGCCTCCACTGCTGTCCATTTGAAAAGAGTTCTCGCTTTTGATTTAGTGGCGTGGATGTTTCTCCGTGAGGCCACTCATAACCCTCATAAAGAGAGAGCACTATTCGTGGCAGAATATCGTTTTATCTTATGCTGTCAAACTCTCCTATTGTAAGATATTGTGAAGAAATGGATACTTTCCCTCAATCTTCGGTTGTAAACGTCGATAGTAATATCTATGTTATTTCTGTCTTATCAAATTAAAAGCAGTGTGTGACATCTATTCGAAAACCTAGAAGATACTCTTTGGTTGCCTGGCAAAAAAAAAAGTTCTTAATATCACTTGAAATATTGAAGATTGTGAGAGGTGACAAATACGGTGCATGAGGACCCTAATACACATTGCAAAATGGAAATTCTGTAGAAAGATTAGCTGATATTTTTAAAACATGCAGAAACCAATAGAGCGCCGTGATATTGAGTTTGTTAGTAGATGTTCGCAGTCAAATAAATAAATAAGTTAAGTTAATTAGTGAAAGAGTATTATTTTATCTGGTGAAGTGTTAGTTTATGGTAAAGACGGATTGCTATATTTCATGTTTTTCATCTTGGATATTCCATTTCAGGAAATAAGAAGAACCACAAGTGAATAAATCACTATAAAAGGGAAAATATTAATTTTAAAATTAACCCATTAACCTTGTAGTCTCAACTGTGAAATTCAGTACCTCAGAGTAACCTTCAGTCTTAATAGCAAGAACTTTGATCTCTGGAATCGATTCAATTGACGGGTTTAAAAAAAGAAAGCCGTTTTATTGGTTCTATACTATTTGCTACTTTTTCTCATTTCGGCTTCTCTCCACCAGAAAAAGAACACATCTAACAATTTATTGTGGGACCGCGAAGCAGGGGAAATGAAGTAGGAGCGAAGCTGCCTCCCTCCGCACAAGGTCACGTGGTTGCCATGGCAACCAAGAAGTCAATGTCCCGCTCCCCGCGCTCCTTAACTCGTTTATACTGGCCTCCCGGGGTCAGTATTACACATTCTATGCAGTCGATTCTGCAAACAATTATTACATTGTCTTTCAAATTTTCAGTCACCAAATGTTTTTACTACGCGAAAATAATAGTAAAAAAATTCAATCTCACAGAAGGTCTCTGCGTTAAGTTTTTAGTTTAAAAGCATTTTTGGTCTTTAGCTTACAATGTATCCGGTTCCAAAGAACCTTGACTCAAACTTTCAAAGTTTTATGTTGAAGTTCATAAAATAACACATTCGCCTAGTAGGAAGAAGGATTGCTATAAAATAGATACAAGTAACAGTTAAATATATAGTCCAATAATGCCTATTACTAACTTCAAAATAGTCACCAATCACTACTTGCCAGAAAGGATTGTCACTCTATTAAGTTAAAGCCTGAAACAAAAATTCACAACTTTACTCGTAAAAATCTTGCAGTGATCGTTTGACCTTCCACAACTCAGTCTTTTGTCCTTTTGCTCGGTATTATGAGTAATTTAACCGTTAACATCTCGGCTGTCAACATTTCACACGTACGGTTCAATAGAATTGTTACTCCACCGTGGCTCAATACATTATGGCAACAGTTAAATCGAAAGTGAACCAATTCAGACTACCTATCCAGAGTAATTATATGTAACGTCACCCACAAGATACGCCTGGGTTTCATCTTATAAATGTCTAAGTTCGTAAAAAATGGAAATTCATTTGTTCGTTATTGCTTAACTAAACAGCCTTGTTTTTAAATAACTATCATAACGTCTGTGGCCCAATAAGAAAGGTCAGGTGCGTGACGTCATTATTACGGACACCTTTAAACATTGGGAAAAATATCTTTTATTATAAAGTACATTATAAGCATGAAATGTAATTAAGATAATCTCAATTTAAGTTTGGAAATAATTGCGGGTCAACAAAATTGGACCAGTATCTTGTCCACCTAACTTTCTTTCACTATACAAATTCTCCAGTTGAGTGCTTTCAGCGATAACTTATGCAGCATATTTCTCGATACTTTACTCTTATCACTGATTTCTTCTACCACAAATAAAAAATTTCCAACTCTCTTACTCCTGAAATCAAACATCAATTTGTGGTCATAATGATATATTCCTTCAATGCTTTGTTACTAATTAATAGATCTGCATAACATGAAAGTAAAATATGAATGCGTTTTAAACTAGGCATGTAATCTTCAGCAAATAGATTACATTTCTGGCTTAAAATAATCTCTGTAAACTTCTGTCGAGCCATTTTGAAAATTGTTACCAACAATAAGAAAGTACAAGTGAAACCTAATTGCAATCAGTAAATGTCAAGAATAAATAAGATTAATACAGAAAAATTATAACAATAGTGAATTCATGGTCTTTTTTCAGGGATTGACACTAGTTAGGTAAGTTCTATTAAGAGCGGATGGTTTTCGCGGACGAAGTTATGATGAAGGTAAAGAAGAAATATAACCTCAGTAACTGGAATGAGACCAAGTGGGGGACCACGAGATAGTTGTATGAAGCAAGTAAAAAAGACCTGGAGAATCATAGTCCAGACCGGAAGCAGATTTTGGAAGAGAAGTGGTGGCAAGACAGGAAGAGGCTTGATCCTTTCCACAACCGATCCGCTGCAATGTAAAATCAATGATGATAATCGACTGCGAAAGTTATACTGGAGGTAAAATAGAGGAATAGTAATAGGCATATGCAAGAAGTGAAGTTAGATAAATCTATTAATTCGTTTTCTGTATTAGCTGCACAATATTAATTCCCGGCGATGAACTGATTTCAGGACAGAAACATAAATAACGCATTTAGTTAGATACCAGTGGTATTGAAGGACTCACTCCAGTACGACATAAAACAAAAACAAAAAAATGAAGATATAAGGTGAATAATTAAAGCGAAATAAAGTAAGGAGATAATGGTATAATTACGCTAATCAACTGGAAAGCCTTCGGAGCTTTTATGGTGGAGTATTTTTTAGTCACTGAAAGAAGCAGAAGATGTAAGCCGTCTAAGCAGAAAAAAAACTGTGGTGTGCTATTTCCAGATTTGCTCTCACTGTACACGTGTGTACTCAGCCTCGGACTGATTAAAAGATAATGTGTATAAAGCAGCAAAGACGAGAGCTTACAAGCCGCCTCAACACGCAGCAACAAGCTAGACTTCCTAACACACACGGTAGCTTTCTAAAAAAAAAACTCATCTTGCGACGAATTGCGACGAATTTGTTGGTTGATAGCTTTTTCCTCTTCACCAATCCATAAATTAAGCCTACTGTCGAACAACGACTTCGTCAATAGTTTATACTTTTTATTTTTTTTAAAAAGAAGCAAAAATGAATTATTTAAAATTTTCAACGCTAGGAGTTCGAGAGATAACCGGTTCGAATTCCGGTCTTGGCTGAGATTTTAAAATCCCCTTAACTTTCTCTTCATCTCTGTGAGAGATTACTTTGTCTACGTGAAGTACGCCAGGACGCTTCCGTGGTTTAAATTACACCTCAAGCTGTAGGTCCTCTATACCCTGTAGGACTACTGGGATAGGTTAGGTGGTTACAAGACAGGCGTAGTCACTAAGACACTGTGTCAACCAGGTTATCATATCATACAGTACTACATCAGTTAATTACTTCACAAAGTATTTTAGAGTTATTTTCTTAAGAAAAATGAAAACAATTTCCTTCTAGTTTATTTGCAATTAATGCAAAAAACAGATCACTGTTCACTGCAGTATCTATTCAATATAAATGACGATACTGGATAGAAAAATAAAATCGAAGAAAACGTTGTACGCATTAGCAAACCTTACACAAGACACAAACAACAGTGTCACACGGAATAACAAATAGATGCCACGTGACCACAATCGCAGAACAAAGGATTTCGACCTCCACCAAAACAAATCTGTGTTTTGTTGACATACGCCGTTGATGGTCCTGATGTTTAAGAATAGGCCTAAATATTCGGCTTTCACCGACGTATTCCGTACGCACGAAAGGAAGTCGTCATTCTCCGATTTCAGTCATCCACAGTAACATAAACATAAATTATTTTAGAAAAAAAAAAAAAAATACTTTGAACTTTGATGTTTATTTCTGGTGATGTAATCTTAAACTAGTTTTCACTGGTGCACCGCCAGATTGTGTTTTGAAAAACACAATGCGGCGGGACATCCGTGGAGACTTCATTACAAGTCCCCGTTCTTACAATCTTAAACTAGTTGTTCAGTATAAAAAGTAATACTATGATCCCATAGCAGAGTTTCTTACCAACTCTACAGATATCAATTTTTTTTTGTCTAATGGATTTACGCCTTGTCGACGGCAAGGTCATTACAAGGGGTAAAGGATTGGAGGCAAGGAATACTAAAGAATTCGGCCATGGTCTTTAGATGTAAGAATTCCGGTATTCGCCTGGTGTGATTTGTGGAAATCATGGAAAACCCAAATCTGGTTGACAGGACGAGGATTCGAACCCGCGTCCTCCAGACAGCGAGGCCAGTGCGTTACTACTCAGCCACCACCCTCGGTGTGCACAATTCGCCTCTGTCATTGATTGTACGTAAAACTGAACATTCAAATAACTGACAGACCAGGTATCTCTATTGATATTTGCTAATCTCCTAGAGTTAATTGAATATTTCCAGTCTGTTCTCTAATTGCGTTAAATAAAAAAGATAAAATTTCCGCCTTGAGTAGTTACCCAACTTTTCAAAATGTTATTTACTATAAACTATTTTGAACATGATGCTATATCTCGGTGCCAGATTGTGTAACTGCCTCAAATAAAACTGCAGGTTTATAAATTTCAATAAAATTAATTATTCGTTACAGAGCAATCGCTCAGTAAGCATACAGAAAGTTTGATATTTGTATTGAATCCTGAAATTAAACATCAGAAAAAGTTCACCGGTATTCCAATTCTCATTTGATGATAAGAGGTTTCACATGTGTCATGATGCCTTTGAGCTTAATAACGTTGCATGTTAGAATGATCGTATACCTGTGAAGATGTCGATGACACCACAGTCATATCGTATGAGCGTGCTGGTTGGTTCTAATTTTTTTTGAAAGATAAAAAATCCAATAAGCTAACGCTGCTAATGGAGCCTATAGCCAAGAAAATTATCGGAGAAAATTTTATAAGAGAGAACCACATAACGCCTCTTTGTTGGACATCCTTCTCCTATAATCCAGCAACGGTGTAATGGACGTGTCTTGTAAGCCACCGTTAAACTCACTTAGACCGGAAGGGACTGTTTCCTTGTGTTCACTTAATCAACTGCTTGACTTGATAGCGTGGGGGCTCACGTGACGATGGTCGCCGGTTCGAGTCCACCGAGGGCAAGAGTGATTAGTGTAATTGTTGTGTGTTTGTATGTGGCGTGTCCGTCCTGTGATGCCTAGAGTTACTTGAAAAATAATATACAACGGAGAAACTAAACAGTTGATGATCTTAAATCACAAAAAAAGTTATCTCCCTTTATATATGCCTTACTTTTCCATTGCTATATCGATATAATAGTGACATAATACGTTGATTTAAATTAAATGTTAGTTTGGTATTTTTCATTTAGAAAGATGACATTCGGCCTTAGAGCCACTCAGAAGACGCTTTGTGTTTCTTATTACTTTGCTGTATTTTTTCAGTTTTTGCTGTTGATTCAAGTAACAGTACAACACAGGATGGAGACAAAATCTTATTAAAACCAAACATTCTTTCGTCCGGATTCGATCTGGGGTCTTCCACAATGCAAAGGCAACTCGCCAATGGCATAAAAAGAAAGATTTTAGAATAAGGACGTGTATTATCAACAGTTTTCTCTGTTGCACGATTAGAAAACTTTAAGAGAAAATTTACAATGAGGATATTAATACTATGTTATTGTGAGATGATTCGATGCTCTTGGGGGAGATGAAGTGGAATGCATGAAAGAATGTTTAGAGGACTGACACAGACAGTGGACATCACACGGCCTCGTCATTACAATAGTGATTAGTGGGATATTGATGTTTGGAAGGGAATGGACGCGCTTAAAGAATGGAGCATCACTGACTGTTGCGGAGAAACTTAAATATTTGTGGGCAAGTTTTTCGGCTGATGAGAGATTACGTAATTAGCTGGCTAAGTAAAGTGGTAGTATTAAACATCTGCAGTGTGATAGAAGTATGACTAGAAACTCCAAACTGGCAGTGAATTAATCGTATTAGACCCCCGTAGTAACATTTGCGACAGAAATGAGGACCATGACGAAGGAAGACTAAAGCACGGTTCAAGATGGAGAAATAAAATTTCTTAGAAGTGTGACAGGAAAATAACATGATACAGACTAAGCAATACGAACATAAGGAAGCAATTAGAGAGTGGACAGTCTCAATGAGAAAATCAGTAGGATTGTAATACGGTGGTTTGGAATGGCAAGAGGATTGCACGAAGCAGAATCCAAGACATACTGGAGAGCTGCATCACACTGGAAAGTTATCTAGAGGAAGACTTACGTAACGGAAGGAAAGCGGTGGAAAAGAGACAAAAATCAGAATGAAAAAGTACTGGTGCGTGAATCAGTATGTACACGTGCAAAAAGTGCATTTTTCTGTGTTTTTTTTCCTGTTTACTTTTTTCTTGACAGTTTTTTTTATGTTTCTGATGTTTCTTTGGCACTAGAGTAGACGAACAATACTATCTTTATTGCATTTGAACAGTGAATAGGAACAGTTTCCAAGTTATTCTCGAAAAAAATGAAAAATATTAATAAGTTAAAGGATACATCAATAGATTATAGACAATAGCATCGAGCCTTAGTCTGTATTTTGTGTTTAGAATTTTCATATCGGCTAGCAACATGCAAAAAAACTGTTCTTACAATCAATATTCGTAGATAACTATCTGCTATGTCCGTAAAGAATGAAGGGTTGAATTCAGATTTCTGGTCCATAACTAAAATAATTTTTTGTAAGCTAAAATAACTCAGTCCATCAGCTGTAAAGATGAATGTTAATGTTTTTGCACGCAAATGAAACTTTATCGCACTGGCATTAACCCAGTCACTCTAGTGCATCACAATGATTCCATATTTCTTTTCTCACTGAGACAGTCATCAGAGAATATAATGAATACATTTACATAGAAACGAGTGTAAAGAAACAAAAAGCAACTAACAAACAAAATATTTACCCTTATACATAAAGGCATAGAAATCGTAACGCGAACTAACTTAAAACGATGTAGCGAATACTCGCTGTTTAACGTGAGCTTAACTTACAGCGGGCAATATCGTAGCTGTATTGCCGGGAAAGCGTACGTAGTTAACTCGTAGCTGGTTGCATCAAAGTATCGTTAAGTGCGTTTTTGACATACAGACTAAAATAAAGAGGGTAAGTGAATACTTAGGTACACATGTTGACTGAACACTTGTTCTATCCGTAGCACATAGGAATAGGGGGTGCTGTTTTGGAGTACGGCGAGACGCAGCTCAATCTTGTGTTGGGTGCTGACCGTAATTAAGTCAGGCGCACCCGGCCGGACGCGGCGCCGCTCAGGGCGTCGCGACGGCCTGTGATTTGCAAGTCGCCACGCTGGCTGCGCCCACTGTCTGGCCTCGCCACGCCCGGCTCCCACTCGCCTCACTTGTCGCGGCCTACTATCTTTATTGCTGTCAGATTATCAAAACTTCTTCCTCTTCTTTTCCTTATTTAATCAGAATTTAAAGCTCACAAAATCATATTTATTATTTCTAAAATATATTTTTTTTGTGACGATTCATCAGTCTCCCTTCATACTTAACAAAAATCGATAAATGAATTATTATTTTAAACATTAAGATCTCCGCTTTGGTAACATCACTAACGACGAAAGGAATTTTTTTTTCGCATTCAACCCTTAAATCGCAAAATTATGATAAATCAAGGTCACGGGTGTACGGCTGTTCGGAGTGAAGACACTTCGCGTACAATAGTGTCTGATTTAGATGTTTTTCTGCATTAAAAGCGAAGTTAAATTTATCGTCGACTTTCTCACTTAAAGTTACCCTTCACCACAATTGAGTAAATTAAAAATTTTAGTGACGAGTAATTCTCACTTGGCCATTAAGTCATACTGCAATATTCAAGTTTTATTAAACCTCACATAATAATATTCCAAGTTATATTATATGTAAACTCGTGTTAGAATAATTTGATCCCCGAAATTTCCGTGTAATACTATACCTGATTAATATCTCCACACCGGACAACCAATTAGTTTCAGTGGCTTGTGCTGACTCAAAGAGGGATGCTGGGACTCCTAAAAAACTGCACGGTAATAAAATAAATCAGTGATATTACACACAGAATACAACATATACTCTACATAGATACATCATGATATTACGCTCCTCAATTCTAATAAATATGCAACTTAAGTAGCTCCCAAGCATAAATGATAAAGTTTGCCAATAAATAGTGAATATCTCTTCCCATATCCTCTTTGAATGAAGGAAATATGAGGAAGGACTATAACTTATAAAAGGTATGGAACTGGTTAAGAATAACATATATTAGCAGAGAACATGCATAGCTTTGTGCAAAATTTTAAAGGTTATTTTTTTATACATCCTGGTTGCTCCATGCTGTGGTTTCGAGCGTGTATGTTGGTGTTCCTGCGACGGACTTCTCTGCTTCTTTCTTTTGCTTACGCGAACAGTCGTCTTCTGTAATAGCTACAAAGGAAGCTGTCCTGGGACGGCCTTCCTCCCTGTCCACTGCGCGCTAGCTTTGTTCTGATTGTTATTGACCCAGCGGATTACGAGGATTGCCCTCTCTGTGCTCAAGAAACGAGTACTTCCTAATCCACAAGATAGCCGTTGATCCACAAGCGCGATACGAAGTGAAGGTTAACCCATTTTCTTGCGGATCCTCTTTCCACTCCCCGAAACAAAGTATCCATTCTTCAAATAGCTATTAGGTCTCAACATCTGATCTCAAAACATAAATAGCGCCGCTGATAAATATCAGACGCAATACTGCGCATAGTCTGTGTGATCTTTCCGCAACCGTTGATCTGGGGTGAGGTGTCACGGTGGTGCAAGACTATACCCTCTTCTTTCGGCATCTGTTACTCAGAACAGAAATACTTCACGAGATATATGTTGGGTGAAAGATGTTTAAGCGTTTCTTCTGACGTTTCAGCCACCCTGATGAAGCCTCTAATGTCTAGGGTTTTCCAAGGTTTTGTTTTATCACGTCACCCTTCCGTCAAGAGAAAAGCTCCCAAAGACCCCTTTCGTGAAAAGAAAAGTTCCTACAGACACCTTCCACCGTCAAAATTTTATAATTAAAAAAGTAAATGTCTACCTCTCAGTATTATCATACATCTCAGAGGAAACTCACTAAATACGTGAAGTTAGAACATAGGTTTTCAACTCTGAGCGGCTGTAAATAGGACATAGTACTTCCGAGAGAGAGAGGCTTCTTCTTCTTCTTCTTCTTTCCATTGAAGGAATAGACCTGTTGACCTGTTACATTTTTAGGGACTTTTCCCATCTCTTGCTTGGTTTACCTATATTTCTTCTACTTTTAGGTCTATGTTGATTTACTATTTATAGTAATTGTCTATCATCCATTCTATACAGATGGTCTCTCTAGTAATTGCTATGTTCCTCTATCTTGTCTTTCAAACTACACATTTTCAGGATCTCTCTTATAATCTCGTTTCCTATTAGTCTAGCCTTGTGCATCCCTTTACAGGTCTTACGAACTTCGCTGCTTGTATGCGGCTCCAGTCTCTTCTGTTCATTACTCAAGACTCACTTCCATAGAGAAGCATGGGAACTGCCATCACTTTATCTTAGTGTCCCTGCGCGCCGATTTTCTAAGGCTTTAGGTATCTTTCCACACATCATCCGATACTTGTTCACCTTATTATCAATATCTTTGCTTACATTATATGTAATGTCACAACCAAGGTAGTTACAGTGCGAAACTTGTTCAACCAGTTAGTCATTTATAACTATTTTTGCCCTAATAGGATCCCGACCAGGAATGAGAAAGTACAAAACCTAATTAAGTCTATCCATTCGTAGACCAGGTGACCCTAGAAAGGTGAGTCCATAGCACTTCTGGTTACTGGCTGCGCCTATTGTAATCTCGGTATTGGAGAAGACAGTAATAAAACGTTAGACAAGGGGGGGAAACCGATCGGCGTGGTAATCCTGTGAGGTGGTCGATGCACAGTAGGAGCCGGTGGCGGCACGCCTGGTCTAATTACAGGAGAGCGCAGTGGTGTCGGGAGCTCGCGATTAGCAAATGTAGTCGGAGTCGGCGAGCTCCCAGAGGCTTAGCATCTCCTGCAAACACGCCACCTGCTGCACCAGGAGTACGCAAACACACAACTAAGTCATTTAAAAAAAAAAAAATCAAATCCCGATTGCCTAGCAAAGCCAAAATAAATATTTTAAAAGGTGAGAATTTCTCTAAATACAAGCGGCAAACCGACACTGATGTACAAGTTATAAAAGTAGCCGTAATTTTTTTTAAATGGAAGTTTTTTTAAGTGCGCATGCGCAGCAACGGTCTGCACATGCGCACATAAATGTGAAAGGTTAGTCACGTGACGACGTCAGACTGTATAGTTACAGCCAGAGGATTCGCCATTAGTACACAGTGAGACATGCAGCAGTATTTTAGTTGCTTTTTCTTTATTTACTTTCGTTCGATGAAGAGGTTTCAATGTGTTCTCTGATCGGTTATACTAAGAAAACAAATGTGAAATTAGATTTATATCGCGATACTTTGAATGTATTAATGAGCGTGCGATGAAAGCTTTCATTTTCATGCAGAAATATTATCATTCGTCTTTGCAACAGAAGAAATGTGTTGTTTAAGCTTAAGTTATGAGCTAGAAATCTGCGTTCAATCCTTGATTTTTGACGGACTTAGAAGCTATTTAATTACGAAAATTGATTGTAAGCACGTTTATCAGATAATTTTGTCCGATAATTTCACTGATATATAAGCTATAAATACAAAATACAGACTAAGGCTATGTGCAATACTATATAATCTAACCAATTTTACTTAAAATTTTTAATAATTTTAATTTATTTATGAGAATAACCTGAACAAAGTTCCTATTTACTGCACAAATCCAATCATCGTTCATCTACTGGACTGAGAAAGAAACTTAAAAAAAATACGCAGAAAAAAGACACAATGAAAATACAAAGAAAATGCATAAACGTTTTGCTTCTTGGGAATGTACATACTGCATCTGAAGGGTTTCTAAAAATGAAATACCAACAGGCAGATATACCGACATCACATGACTTGAGATATATGCCAGAGACGAGGAGTGAAAATTAGTGGGAGTGGAAAATTACCGGACCATTTACGGTGAATAGCGGATTTGCGGTAATAAATGAAACCCTCGGTCAAGAACTGGAGTAGTTATAGATAGAGACTTGTGACTGGGAGCATTGTCCTGAAGGAACAGTAGCTGTTTCGACAGCTACTCCCTCATATTTCTTCAAAACTGTTATTTACAAGATTAGCGTAATATTTCATGGATTTGTATTATCCTCATGTAGGAAATTTCAGAATCCAAAATGAAAATAAGACACAATTTCTTTCCCTATGAAAGGATCAATATTGGCCTCCTCTAGAAAGGTAGAACTCGCGTACTTCCATCGACTTCGTTAATGCTTTGGTTTGGGGGAAAGTGATGCTACCAGATCCCATCCATTGTCACAATTCGTTCAAACAGTACTGCAGGATCGCCATCAAAGAGGAGAAACTTTTCCGTCAATACTTGCCTCCTCATTGTCTTTTGATCACAGACAAATGTTTCCGAACCCAGAGGCTGGAATCCTCTTTATGCACCAGCAATCTGTCAGAATTCGATCTACTATTGTCCTCTCGGAACGCCTGACTTCTCCTGACTCTACTGAACTGTTAATCTTCTCTATATCATCGCCAACTCCTGTACCCTTTCCGTATTATCCTCAGCAACGCGGGAATCATCTATAGCGAAGGAGCGAAGGTTCTTTTCGTCCAAATCCGGTTGCGGAATGTTTTTACTGTGTTGCAGATAGAGTCACACGTCACGAATTTTGTTTAATGACTTTTTTATTTTTACACGAAAATTTAATCGTTACAAGACTTTCCTCTTCATTTCAGAGTAAACTTATACCTCGTTCGCGTTAACAGAATAAAGGTTAATTCCAGAATGTATTTATTTTTTGACAGTGTTCTGTAAAAGACTGAAGATTTATATTTACTTTTCACAGTTTCATACGAAGTGAGACAAATAAGTTCCAAGGTAACTATGGCTTATGATAATGAGATACCCATACAACTTCCGATACCCAGACGTCTGGATAGAGAAGAGGCTTTGCAATACTGCATTTCGGAGACACTACTATAACGACATCAATCCCCACCGGCGTTTGACTATGGCAAACGAGATTGAAATTTATAGACTGTTATCGCAAACTGTTTTTCAGAATACTAGGATGGTTTCAAAACTCATAGTTTTGCAGCCAGGCTACCTGAAATCATTCTCTTAACATAGTTGACAGGTAGTATAATTATATTTTTACTGGTCGTATTTTTAAACAATAATATTATAGCAGGAGGGAACTCCGAAACACTAGTGCGCTGGCAGAAATATTTTAGTTCTATACAGCTTCCACAGTGGAGATTGTTAAAATGTGAGTATTTAAAGGTCACCTTGCTTTATTAACAGGAGCTGCGAATCGTGTAACACTATCGCAAACTGGTACAAAATAAATTCAGATAAATTTATTGGAAAAAACGTAGCCAGCCACATTTGTAATGGAATGTTCCGAAACACTGATTTAAAGAGGAAAAAACGACAGGTGGAACAAAATCGGAGAAATAACGTCTACCATATATGCGTACAAATGTAATTTCACCCACGCACAAACATGGCATGAAATAAAATGAATATGACTAACAATGCTCTGCCAAAGAAATAAATATGAATGTGTATGCGCACAGTACTCTAACAGAAGCCACTCTGATTTCACTGCTGGGTGGAAACATAGTTTCCTGCAGTACTTGCGCATCAGTGAATTTGTTTTCAATCTGCGAGCTACCTTCAATTATTAATTTCTGCTTCGAACAAAGTGAAATATCTAAAAAAAACATGGTTGTTGTGGAACTTACTTAAAATATTATGTAAATTAACGCTATCTGTCTGTTAATTATCAGATGAACTAAAAAGTAAGTCTCCTGAGGCCCTAAGGACGTGGTGACAGAATTTAAATTTGGCGTATATTCCACCTCTACAGTGGTTAAACTAAATCCTGTCATCGTACTCGGTAAAGAGAATCTCCAATTTACTACATGATGCGTTAGTATAATTCACGATTTTAAATAACTAACAACAAAATATAATAATTTCATTCATTTTTCCATCTGTAGGATGCTTCAGAATGAACATCATATCTTCGAAAGCAAAGAAACCGACACCGAGTCATTTTGCATATAACCATATTAAGCATTTTGTTGGAGTGTCACTTTGGTTCAGTGTGACTGGTAATGTGATATTGCACAAATCCGACTAGAAATCAGCTTCATGACAAACTCGATCCGGCATATCTGGCGTCGTTTGCCCTCGTCAAAGTTTTGATGACATGAGTAAATTTTAGACGCAGTGAGAACAGCATTTACTATACTCGGAACAACTACATTGAACTGCTGCCACAGAGTTTGTTCCGTGAAACCAAAACACACAGCACACAGTGAGAACGAAAAGTATCAGTGAAAGGAACCATCTTACCCACGCATGCCCTGGTTCTTGCGGTAATTGAATTTGATAGCACGACACTACTTGGATAGAATTTGTCGAGTTTTGCCATCGTATTAACCTAAATCGTCTTTGTAAATTATCTGAGTAAATTTTCATATGTTTTCAAAGTGACCAAGTTTACGGAAAAAATCTAATTCAGTCTAGTTTCTTAAGCAATAGTCTAAAGCAGTGGTGCCCAACGGGACAGTACTGCTCAACAGACAGCGTTGAAGTGATCGGTGGGTGCGTTACTGGTCCAAGACCGTTGAGGAACAGCCAACACCCCATGCTTTCCAGTATTATTTCTGGCTATAAAGAGTGCATCAAAAAAACTTTTAATTGCATACCCATGACGATAAATAACCAAACGAGAATTTAGTATCGTCAGCAACATATTGGCTTAGGAAAAAAAAAAAACAGATTTTCAATAGTGGAACATGACGATTTAAAATTGCTGATGATAAATAAGGCGTGAGTAATTTTTATTTAGAAAAGTGAGGAATAGGCTAAACATGGTTGGGAACTATGGTCAGAAGCCTCCAATTGGGGTGGACCAACACCGGTCAGCTTTGAAAGCGTGATTACAGTGACTGGCAGATGTAAAATCCATTGCCGTTTGTGGGCAGGATTTGGGCGGTCACTGTGTAACGCCGGCCCAATGTAAACACACCTGAAGTCACCCTCGGCATCACTTATTCAGGAGCCTGCGCTGTGCACGCCAGCAGTTCAGTACAATACAAAAATCGATGGTCAATACCACGATTGTAAAAAAAACTTTCTTCAGAAGTGATGTCTACGTAGTGAACCCATGTGGCATTGTTGTCTGGGACCTCACGAAGGCCATCAAGTGACAGAGTTCCAATTTCCACCTCTGTATTGCTTAACCCTTTCCCATAATCGTACCGGATAAACGGGACTTACAGTTCTTTCTAGTTAGTTCTGTGTGGCTTACTAACGCGAAGGTCATTAAAGTAGTGAGAACGTAAAGTTGAAGAGACCGGAAGGAAATCTGTAATCCCTTTGAAGGAAACGCCGTGTATTGGTCTGAAGTAAATTCTGAAACCACAATAAAATGAAGTCTGTAGGCAGGATCAAATCTTCGCCCTCTCGAATATCACATACAGTTTTACATTAAATTAGAACCATTGAGCGTTCTGGCATCATTCACATGATCAAATCAAAGCTCTTCTAGATTGAAGGATTGTTTAATGGCAAACGCCAGATATTAAACAATTGCACGACTGCCATAATTCCAGCATTCGAAGTCTTTATGAAGTGTAAACGAAAACACGCTTACAGTTAGAACTCAGCAATCATCCGAGACGCTACGGAAGGACAGACGCGTGGCCCAACCCAACCCAGTAGTAACGTATCACTGTATTTGTGTCGAGTTGATACGGTCCTACATAAGGAAGTTTATAAAGTAATAAAACACGATATCGGAAAGAACTGGAAACGATAATAAACGAAGAATAAACGCTTCTCCGCCACAAAAGGATGTCATTTATGTAGCTTAGTCGCAGACATTTGTTGTGACCGTTTCTATTATTCTACCCGGAATCAGCTGGTTTGAGCCATGTACGACGAAGAAATTTTAATCATTAGTGATTAGGACAAAGAAGCGGAATTGGTACTACTACAACAATTTCCGGTATCGGGTTGTGTACCATATGCAGGGGTGTAATCAGAGACCCCTTAGCAGTGTATATGCGGTGATAGTGTTGATTTCATTCGAATGTGGCCGTTTAATTTTGTGATCGTTTGGTGTCTTTCTGAAGAGTGGGTGCAATAAGCCTACCTATTCCTTCTTTCATCTTTAATACAACACACTAATCACAATGACGATCACACACACACGTCCTACCTCCGGCTCAGGATTGCATCCATTTAAGAGTATCACGACGCCCGAAAAGGGTAATCGATTTCATTTCATGAAGTTACACTTTTTAAGAGATTTTTGTTAATGTGCTTAATCTTCATACGTGTTCAGTATTCCTGTTTAAATTAGTAGTTATATTATAAATATGTGTGTAGTGATAAACAAATTATAAAATAAGAATTTTAAACCTCAGAAGTACTGTCGACATGCTCAAGTATACAACGAGAAACGTTATCAGTTCTAGAGCAACAGATTCTGCTAAACCGTACACAGTCGCAAACAGATTTTTGATGGATTAATGTTAGAGGGAGTTGAAAATGTTACCCAGTAAGTAATAAAATAAAATAAAGTACTATATTGACAATTCTTTGTAATGACACTAATGTTAGTTCTGTGGAGTCTGCAACGTGAGGGAGGGGAGTGACTTAGTGGTGAGTGCTGTAAGCCAGCCGCGATTGGTTATTCACGAAGCGGAGCGTCACAGCTCGAATTGGCGGCAGCGAGGTGTGATTGCGGGTGGCCGACACGCCAGGGGTTCTGCCGCACTGTGTTTCACAGTAACCATACATAGCAGGAGCATGTAGCTACGAGAACACTGCCCCCGGGAAGAACGAAGACACTACCACGTCTATTCAGAACACAAAACAGCTCCCTGAGTAGATTAAAAAATGTTTAATAATTACAAGAGACAAGGAATTACCTGCAAATTACACTGTTGATCGATGATTCAATGGAATTTCAAAGGCAACGTTAAAAAATTCGTTCTCGTTCAGGGTACACCCCGATTAAACTCAAGCTTCTCTTTACTGCACTCGACTTTCTTTCTCCAACCATTTAACACTGTTTTCTCACCGAGCGTGGTGGTGTAATGACTAGCGTTCTGGCCTCGCATTCGGGAGGACGGCGGTTCGAATCCCCGTCCGGGCATCCTGATTTGAGTTTTCAATGGTTTCCCAAATCACTCCAGACAAATGCCGGGATGCTTCCTTCAAAAAGCCATGGCCGAATTCCTTGTCCACCGTCCTTTCCCGTCTCTAAAGACCTCGCTGTTAGAGAGACGTTAAGCAGATTAAATAAAAACACTGTTTTAATTATCAGATTTTGCTTCAAACCATCTATAAATCTCATCTAGTAGTAGGAGGTACCACGTCCATTGCAATTTTCGACCAAAGCAATAGTTCTTCATAATGCCCTCAGTGAGAGCATATTTGTATACCTCGCGATTGTATCTCATTCTCCGCTTCCTTGTAATTTCAACTACAATAGTACAGGACCTTATAGTTTTAAAAGTAATTTTCTCTCCAGTGCCATGATTCTGCACCTGCTACCGTACATTTCAGAACTAACAAGCCTACAGCGCAAGGATGAGAGAGTTGGATCTTCCTTTATTCTCGGAACACGTCGGTTTGCTGTTGAGCTTACTACAAGGCAGCAACTACTCGAGGAAATAGAGGTGTGTGTTTATCCCCAATGTACCGTCAACCTAGAGTATTACACCAACGCAAATAAACTCTCCTCCTCTACCAAAATCCTTGTTTTACACTTCTAAAAGTTTAAGTTGCGTAGCTCATCCAACTTTTTCTTGTTTCAGATGCAGGTTCTTGGTTTTATTTTCAACTAGTTGCAAACCGACAATTTGCTGCTGTTTTCATAATTTTAGACATTATTTGTAGTTGAACTTCTGGTAGATATAATAGAGCAAATGCAGGAAGCATAAAACTCTCTCTGTTAATTGAGTGTATGTAACTTCCTACTGTTTCTGTATTTCTCATTGATTCTAATACAGTACTTGCGGAAAAGCGTAATAAATATCTTGTATGCATATACTGTACAAACATAACACTTTTGATTAGTTGCAGTATAAGATACTGTTTAATTTACTTAGAATTGAATCTTATTTATCACGAATGATTGAAGTAACGATAAAATATAATCCATTTCCTTGATACCTTAAGAAGTAGTTTATATTTATTAACATCCACATACGAAAGATTTATACATATTCTCTATGATACACTATCGTAAATATTAATCAATAATTGCGCAAACACAACATGTTACTATAATGATCTTCAAAGTATATCAGAAACAGTGTAAATGTTCTTTTCGTAGCAAAAAGAGGGCTGCGTATATGATATATGAACCTAACAAGAACAAAATTCTCCGGGATTTTGGAAGAGCAGTGTGGATCCTTAGAGAATTAACTGAAGAAGCGCTGATTTAATAATTGTAATCTGAAGTATTAAGAGGGAAAAGATTCACGTTGGAATGCCCTCTATTAGTTAAAAAGGCTGACATAATTTAATGTCGTCATACGGAATTTTTCAGCCCTGTTACAATATAAGAAAGAAATATAAAATAACATATATACGAAACGATAAAGATGATCACAATAACACGATGTTTCAGGCACTCAAGTGTTTGCAGCAACGAACCCTCCAAAAGCTCCACATTATTGGCCGAGAGTAGAATTAATAGGCGGTGATGGTTAGTACCATCCATGATCGGAATACGTTTGGATGAAGCGAGAGTTTAAAACGCGAATTTCATACAAAATTGAATAATAGAGAAAAAAAAGAGCGTCGTTTAACAGACGATAGAACTGGAATCGGAGTCAGTTGTATCCATTCTGAATTTTCGAGTACCAGATATCATTCCAGCCATTCTCAGAATGTAAAAAATAAAATGTAATGTGCACCATAAGGTTTTAGTCGAACGAAGAATACCTACAGGACGTAGACGAGACAAGTAACACGAGTATACATAGTCATTTCACCGTAATTATTACCACTACTAACAGAGCGCTGTCTTGAAATATGTGTACAGTCACGTGTCGCTGAAATAAAATCTTCACGGGTTCAGTGCCGGATGATGATGTCGAAAAACAATCTTTTGACGGCGTGCTCTGTCGTCATCCTCAGGCGCTGCGACAATCATAACTGCAGTGCTGTTCTCGGGAGCACACGCGTTTATACAGCATCGCGCTCATTCCCCTCGCTACGACGGTCCTTAATTATAGCTGCAGCCAGCCGAAAAATTTCAGTCTCATAGGGATACGTCATCTTTAACTATAATACCCATAAAAAATACCACATGCTATATATTCCCTGCGAAGCGTGATGTAACTACCGTAGTTCCCAACTTAATGAAACCAACTTTCCTCGTCTGGATTGAAAAATTATCGATCAATACCATAAGGTACACAGGAACTTTGTAAGAAATTCCTGGTAATACTGTAGGTGCGTTGGGCGATTTTCGGATGACTAAAATCTCATGAGTTCGCGTCACCAAGATGCTGTTATAACAGTATATCTCTAGCTGTAAGTATGACGTGATGCGCTTGGACAGCAGTGAAAGTATAGATTATACCTGTATGTAATGTATAAAACTACTGGCGTGCGCGCAGCTGCCTGTGTACATATATACACACAAATACATTGTATGTATATATCTGACTGTAACATATATTACCACACGTCCTCGGCCCTCGAGAAATGTTATCCATTGTACCCAATAACATCGTATCCACGTGAAGTTTCTGACTTTCATCAATATATATATATATATATATATATATATATATATATATTTATATTATTTATTTATTCGTTGAGGCCAACTAGGATCACGTTAAGCCTTTGTGCATTTGGCAGCGAGTTTCTTCTTCTTTTGGTCCCAGAACTCTTTCATTCGTTTTAAATGCGCCTGTATATATATATATATATATATATATATATTTTAACATATCTGACATTAATCGTTCGAATTAGATGTTATAAGTTCGCAGCCATTGGTGGTCCCCGTGGGTGAAGTGGTAAAGAGCTGTACCGTAGAATGAAATGTTACGGGATCGAAACCACAATCGGAGAAACTTTTTTTTTTTTAATTAAAAACTTCTTTAGTCGCTTTGGGCGATTTTTGGATGGGTAAAATCTTTTTGAGTTGGCCTCACCGACATGTTTATGTTACCATTAAGATCTGGATATTGTGGGTAATTTCCTCAATTGCGATAGGATCAATATTTTATGAATAATTGTCACGCCAATGTAATTGAATTTGTTGTTTTATTTTCCGAACGCGTTTCACTTCATACTCTGAAGCATCTTCAGCGGTCCCGTGTTTTTCATTGCTCACATTTTTTTGTAATTGTACAGTATTTCGGCATCAGTTATGTCTGTAGCAGCAGTTTGCATCACAGGTGTTTGTTCCATCTTTATGGATAATTTCGTAGAACTTTCACTGCACTATGGTATATTGATTTCTGATGGCTTACATTTATTTACTGTGTGGTGACGAAATCTTCTTAAGAGTAAAAAATATCGGATTGAACGCAATATTCCGGCAGTTTGTTTCCTCGCAGCTGCTTAACTAAATCCAGTTGTTATTAAACAACGCTCATAACCACGAACATCTCCGGCCGTTATTAGTTCTGCAAGTCTGGGAGCGTGACGTCAGCGTTTCGTACTGCGTGACACAGTGACACAGGATGGAATTTTATTGGTATTGATTGGATTTGTATAAGGTTCTATGATTAATATGCAAAAATATACTGTGAGTATGTATGGTATGAAATTATTTTTAGTGTGTAATTATTATATTTTGCTAGTATGGAATATTTACTTAAGAAGTCATTATCAGATGTTGGCATATTTTGGTTTAAGTAGTCAAAACTTCTTTATTGTATTTAATGCATTACAAAAACAACGTTAAATTAAGCGTAGTATTGTTTAAAGTCATTACCACATGATTAGAATGAAATTAATAATATTTATAACGTCGTTATGTAGCAAGTAGTCTTTGTAGGGCCCTCGGTTTCTCTGAAACAAGTCTAATGTATTACTGTATGCATGTTGACGTTATTCTTTAATAAGATGGTCGTTGAGACTCATCATTTAAGAAGCTACCTCTACATCCAAGCAGTTAAGAACTTAGATATTTTTACCTCAATGAAAGTATTATGCAATTGACGACTGGTAAAATTGCAGAAACAAAAATAAGCAAAAAGCAATTAATAAACAGAAAAAGACAACTGGTGCAAGAATCAGTGTGTAATAATGGCGAATCCTCCGGACTTAATCAACCGTGTGACGTAGTCACATGATTAAGATTTTAACTGCGCATGCGCAGAACATTAAGTTCGCATACGCAGACCGTTGCGGCGCATGTTAACTTGACGCGTAACTCGTAACGCTAGCCGATTTCTCCATAACGCACCCAAAGAAGTTTCACCTCAACAAGGAGCTGTTCATAGTGTAATTCTCCATAGCGTGGGTTACGAGTTACATCACACACTGGTGGTTTCAGCTGCGACACTCAACGACAATACAACCGTTGTGGGCAAAAGTTCCGCTATATTTTTATTTTGAATAACTTCCGCTTTCGTCCTCCCCGCCGTCCGCGTGCTTCTTTTCTGCAAAGAACAGAAGGGGCCTTAAAAGACGGAAACGACTGCTATAAGAGTGCGAGGCGGGCGCGAATTTAGTTAGGAGGAGGTGGCGGAGCGAGCCGCCTGCTGCACAGAAATTAAGTTACTCCCCCGGCGATCATCTGACAGCCGAAATTAAAACTCGGCGGGGGTCGCGCCGGGGGTGTCAGCGCGAACTGACGGCCTCCACTGTCCCTCCAGCCCGCTTTAATACCACCAGCTAGAATTTTTTTTACTTTCCCCGTGCAAAGTAGCATTCAGGAGATGCATCTAAAAAGTGTCCACCTGTAAGATGACAGGGGCTCTAACTAGCAGTTTATTAATGAAGCGTATTTTAGTGGACAATTGGACGGTAGTAAATACTCGCGCAATCCAAAAAGTCAGGTCACCAAAGCTTTTTATAGACATAAAGATCTTTTACTTTCTACAATACACACATAATTTTAAGGTTTAAAAAATTATCTATTTCTCTACGTAATCGCCATTTCGGTGGATAAATTTTGACGATGTGTTTTTGTATGCCCATATCATACCAGCCCTCCGTTGAACTTTATGTTTCACCTCATCCTCGGTACAGAATCGCCTTAGGTCAAATCTTCTGTTGGTTTACAGAAAAAGTGTTAGTCACTGGGTGTATGGTGGATTGGTGATGATGTTCCAACAGAACAAAGTGTGAATCGAGCCTCACGTAGCTTAGGTGTCACACTACTAAGGCTATAACACAAATGGAGGGTCAGGTAGCAGTCATTTGGCACAAAAATAAAAGATTGGCATATTTTCATACCTGATAGGTTACGCTACTACAGTCTTCTCATATACCGTACAGCGTTGCCGCTCGCGATTGTTAAACATTAATAAAATTTGGAATATACAAATTTTAACTGTATAAAATGTTCTCGGGTCTCCCACCGGGGAAGCACGTCAATTTCATGAGACGTTTCTAAGTCGCTCTCCGACTTCATCTTCTGGCGAAGTGTCGGGTTTGCGGAGAATCCGTCCTTATATAGCCTGCACCGCGCAACAACTGCCGGTGACGTCACGGTCATTTGCGCCACTCAGTGCAGTGGTGGTGGGGGGTGGGGCGGGAGGCGCGGTGGGTATACGCGTGGTGGAAGGGGACAGCTGGAGGTCGGAATTCATTCTGCAATTGTCTACATGCCTGTGTCTCTGCCTTCTTAGCTACTAAGTGTTTTAGCAGCAGTAAACTCATTCCTCATTTTTTTATTAGTGTATTGTAATGTTAAAGTTTAATGGCGCCAACGTTTCTCCCGAGGAATCCAGCCATATTCAACAGTAAATTTCAATTTATTTTCACGAATAAATATTTGACAAACATGCCTGGCTTATTCAGTTTCGTTGACAACCTATATATTTGTTTAGAAATAAACTGAAATTTGCCATTGAAAAAAGATTTGGAAAACTATATCGATGTATCGAAATATCGATATTGTTTCATAAAGTAATCAACATTTTTTTTTTTGTATTGTTATTCTCGATATTTTTACTCTCGATATATCTGAAATAGATAATTTTTTTTAACGAAAAGACATGAGTATTCAATTTCGTGTGTTGCAAATATATTTAATAAATATACGTACTTAAAGCTTTTTTTTTTTTTTAAAAAAGTGAATTCGTCGTAATTTAACAGTTTTTCATCAACGCTTAACAGATGCAAAAAGATAATAAATTATAACATGTTTACGTTAGCTTCAACGTAATTTTTTGTCAACATATTTGAAGGTTATCTGTTAAATTACTTT
This sequence comes from Vandiemenella viatica, assembly GCA_031002005.1. Lineage (NCBI taxonomy): Eukaryota > Metazoa > Arthropoda > Insecta > Orthoptera > Morabidae > Vandiemenella > Vandiemenella viatica. The sequence continues at coordinate 92,154,563 of JARYHS010011408.1, forward strand.
AAATCACGTTGAAGAATATTGATTAAGCATTCGTGTTGGGAAGTTGAAAGTAACTTTACAGTTTCTGTCTCCAGTTGTTGTTTTTTTTCTCCATTGATGAATAGAAGTTGGTGCGTTGACGAAGTATCTGATATCACAAGCTTCTTCTATGCCGTCCGAAGGAGTGGCTTCTGCAAATAACTTGGCGGTACCTGACAGCAGGAGTAGATTGACGGGGGAACATATAAAACGGAGAGTTCTTTTGATATCTGCATTGGAAGAATACTTGTTTGATTGATTATAAAAATAGATAAACTAATATAAATTTCTATAGTTTCCTCATGTGCTTTTAATTTTCAGAATTTTCTGAAATATTCTGATTTATTTTATTAATATTTTAAGAAAATTACTGGCTATGGGCAAAAAATATCGATATATCGACATATCGATAGAATATCGATACTGTTTGTGTATATCAGTACGATATTTGTCGATATATTTTTTCATTTGCCCATCCCTACACTGAAAATCTTAAAGCATTTTGGGCAAAACGTCGGTGTTGTTATACATTAAAATTACGCAGTTCAGCACTCGAATATAGAAATCAAGGACCACGATATGTTATAGTAAACTTGAAAACATGAACATACACTTTCCATTGCGAGAAAAAAAAAAAAAATGCTGTTATTAGTGTGTTATACACGCAAGAAGTGAAACGTTTATGGGTTCTGCACACTTTTTCATGTCTATTTTTCCTGTGTATTTTTTCTGGGTACTTCTTGAAGTTATTGTTGCTTCTTTGCATTGACGGCGACGAGTGATACTATATTTATTGCATTTGAACAGTAATTAGGAAGCTAGTACAAGTTATTCGCGCAAACAAATGAAAATTATATAAAAAAAATTTAAAGCACACGTCAGTAGATTATAGGTTACTGCACCGAGGAAAGTGAGAAGAGCTTTTATATCTGAGGACACCTTGGATAAAATTATCTGATAACGTTTCTTACAATGAATAGCATAAGAGAGACATCAGTAAAATCAAAATTTTATTCCAAATTAAATAAAAAATGTTTTATTACCTGCAATATGTTTATGGTGATGATTAATATTAATTTACATGACTATTTATCATTACTCTGTTTCCATAGCATTTAGAGAATTTCTATCATATACTATTCAAAGGTTTATGGTGACTGAAGGAAGAAATATATGCTTCACATTTAATGTGATCCACTGTTTAACACGAGTAGCTGCTTGCATCAAAGTATCGCTAAACCACAAGCCCCGAGCAACATGCGGGTTCTCCGCAACATAGGAACCGCCATAACTTGCTACCAACTTCAATAATTAAAATGATGGTAATTGACGTTCTAAACCCATGAAAACTGATATCTTTACAGTGTTTGCTATATTTTTACTTTCTACTCATACCACAGAATATATAAACTGTATTGAACTTGCTGTTATTTTGTGGGTTGTTCTATGTTCGGCTAAGCTTCAAGAATAAGATACTATTCAAATCATCTGTTTAAGCGAGTAATCTGTACAGGAAAATGAAGTGAGGGAGGCAGCTAGTCACTTCACAATTCCGCGCTACGATAACTCTCGTGTTGATTTCCGTTTGAACATCATTATCTATTTTAACTCGTAATTATTAGGACTTTTTCTGTACAGATCTTTCTACTTTTTCTGTTGATACTAAAAACACCTTTCTTACATGACAAAAATTGAGTTTAATATTGTATACAGTAGTATCTTCATCAAATACATTATTTCAAAAAGTATTTTGTGATGAACCATCTTTCTTCCTTCATTCTTAACCAAAATCGATAAATGAGATATCATTTTAAAGATTAAGTTCTCCGCTTTGGTCACATCATTAATTGAGAAAGGAATTTTCGAATTCAACCAGAAAAGGACAAAATTATGAACAATCGTAGTCAGCGGCATGCAGTAGTTCAGAATCCAACTGCTAGGCTTCGCTGGTATCGAAATGTGTGGTCACATACTGCCAGATAGCAGAACAAGATATCGCAGATATATGGATAAATTTTGTGTGTGTGTTCTAGAGTAAGGAGCTTCTTGGATATTTTTGTTTCTGTTCTGGAAACATTTAATCATTTCTAACTGTTACTTAAGTTGTAAGTTGCCACTGTCCTATTTCAGTTGACAAATAAACAATTGCTACAAATGAACAGTTTCTTCTTTCATCCCACGACAAACTACCAACGTCGCTACTCATCGTGTATCACTCGCGAAATTTTTGCCATCTAGCATAAGAAAATTTCATAAACATTCTACAAACAGGCATATTTACTTTGAAATGTAACAGCGAGAAAACCGTAACAATTATATAAACGCAGAATATATACAAATAGTGGAAATACTCTGGACCCAGCAAAGAGAGCAAGTAGGTACATAACATAAATACGTAAACAACAATTTTTTATTACTGTTTTTACCATTATATAATACACTCGCGAAATTTTTGCACTGACCATCTAGCATAAGAAAATTTCGTAAAAATTCAACATACAGGCATATTTACATTGAACTGTAACAGCGAGAAAACCGTTACAATTATATAAATGTAAAATATATACAAATGGTGGAATGCTCTGAACCCAGCAAAGAGAGCAAGGTGGTAGTATATAACATAAATACGGAAACAATAATTTTTATTACTGTTTTTACCATTATAATACTCCAATTCAAAAACATTGAACTCTTTAAATGCTTATGACTTAAAGCTTGATCCAGAGATAATTTTTTAAGTATGTATTTTACAAAAAAAAATTTGAATAAAATAAAACTGTTATGTTTGTATTATAGAAGTACATACCATTTGTAACGAAAGTAAACTCCCTGACCTCAAAATCTCAAGATAACCATTCACGCTTCTTGAAAATTGTTCAGACCTGTAAAGGGTACACATGAAATCAATGGTTAAAGATTTAGACCTGACATTCGGAAGGACTTTGTTCGAAACCACCGTCCGCCATTCAGTTTTCGGTTTGCAATGGTTTCCGATAATCACTCCCGGTTATTACGAAGTGTTTCCTTCAAAAGCCCATGGCCACTACCCTTCCAATTCCTTGCCACCAAATCTTCTTCCATTTCTAATCACCCCGACGTGGACAAGACCTGTGCAATAATAATATCACATGGAAAATAGAAACCTTCTGAACAAATTTCTGCTACCAGTACCAATTACCAACCAACATCTGCAAAAAGCATTTGCTGGCGTAACGGCGCTTGTGCTTTACATGAAAATAAGTACAGTATTACCCGAACAACATTTATATTTGGAACGATTCTCGATGGTAGGTAAATATTTGTTTCAAATGTTGCTATTCCTGACGAGGCATAGATCATCTCAGCACTGAGAGTAAAACAGCTCAGTATGGAATGGGAAACACCCTCAACAGCCAATTTAGAAAATTTCAAAAGTTAACCATCAGCTGGAAAATTGACTTTTCAATTTTCTCAGTGTCAACTATTGGAACATCATAGTGAGAAAGATCCAGAAAATTGTTAGTTATGCTCGATATAGATCTGACTGGTATGTTCCAAACTTCGGATCGAACACTGCAATTCAAGGGCGTTTTGATCTTGCATGACTCTGCATGTTTGCTTAAAACTACCTTTCGAGGACAAAATTCCACTTTTGACTTAACAGTGACGTTTTGAGCAATCGTATTTAAAGCTTTTATGAAGTGTTTACGGGTCAGACTCACAGTACTAATGTAATTTACGTCATTTTCAATTCACGCGAACTGTTTATTATATTTACATTGATGATAAAGGTTTCAAATTACATCTTTAATTTGTTCGGTAATTTCAGAACCATTTTAATTATTATTCAGAATTAATATACTGTCCTCTGTCAAATTTACAACGCTGTATTACTTTGTTCAGGGGTGGCCAACCCGCGGCCCGCGGGCCGCATGCGACCCCCCCCCCCCCTCCCTCTTGAATATTTTTGCGGTCCGCGAGATTCATCACACTTTTACAAAATATATTTATTTTATAATCGCCAAAGTAGTGACAACCAATGTATTAAAAATTACATTTCTTGTGCATCCATATTTCAAAATTTATTTCATTTATATATTTTTATATATCATTTTTAGTGTTATATATTTCTTTAAAATATGGGTTTAGTATCATTATTATTATATTATAAATGTTTACTTGTAAGAATAATAGTAAACACAATAATAACAGCTCATTCTGTTTCAATTTTTCACTCCAAAAAAAATGTATATTTAATATAAGGATATATAATTGTAAATGCTGCCTACGGAGTTATGATGCTTTTACAAAGTGGCCCGCAAGATCATTTGGATTGGCCACCCCTGATCTTTGTTAATCTATCAGTCCATTAGAGTTTCACATGAGACCTCAGTAAAACAGTTTTCCAACTGGCAGATCTCTTGCATATTTTTCCCAATATTCTATTCTAATTTACTATTCATATTCTGTGTTTCACTGTGTACAATTAATTTTAAAATTTAGTCATTCTTTCGTAGATGTACATACACCCTTCTGTACATTGCTTTTCAAAGATTTTTGAAAATGCTGGTAGAAGTGATATTGGTTTGTAATTCTCAATCTTTGAGGTGTCACCCTTTTTATAAAGCGGCTTGATTATTGACTTCTTGAGTGAGTCAGGGAAGATACCTTCTTCGAAAGAACTATTGCAAATATGACTAATAACTCTACTAATGCTGATGTTACATTGTTTCACTACATGGGTTGAAACCTCATCATAACCAAATGACTTTTTATTTTTGAGGGATTTAATATTTTTTTCAATTTCATTTTGACTGGTGGGAAATAGAGACATAGGTGCTGTTTTTGGTGACAAGGATTTAAGTATTGCTATGGCATCCATATCCCCAATATATTTTCCTTTTATTTTTTCAGCAACTGTTAAGAAGTAGTTATTGAAAGCACTTCCTACATAAGAGGGGTCATTTACAAGTTTATCATTAACGCTTATAGATATAGGTTTATGTTCAAGGGATGATACAGATGTTTCTCTTTTAATAATGTTCCAAACACTTTTTATCTTATTATCTGAACTACTAATCTCATCGTTTATGGCCAAACGATTAGCTTCTTTTAATACTTTGGTTAAAATTCTACAGTATGTTTTGTAATGTTGTCTGAGAAGCATATTATTAGTATTCCTAACTTTTACATACAATTCACTTTTATGTCTGCAAGATGTTTTAAAACCAACTGTAACCCAATTTTTGTTTACTCGTTTTTGACCAATTGGAGCTAGTTTTGTAGGGAGACACCTTTCGTAAATTTCCAAAAACCTTTGGTGAAAGTAATTGAATTTATTGCTTACCCCTTTTAATTTATAAACAGTGCCGTCACGCAACAGTCAAGTACGTTTATTTTACGCTATTGTTGTAGCTGTTATTTGGATTAAAGTGAACAATTTACTGTGCACTTCTCGAAAAAGATAAATATTGAACTAGGACTAAGAAAGAATTTTTTAAAACTCTATGTTTGGAGCACAGCACTGTATGGTAGAGAAGCATGGACTTCAGGAATGCCAAAAAGAAAGAAATCTGAAACATTTGAAGAGTGATGCAGTAGAAGGATGCTGAAAATTAAGTCGACAGATAAAGTAAGAAATGAACGTGTTTTGGAGATAATAGGTGAGGAAAGCAGTTTGTGGAGGTGTCTTCCAGAAAGAAGAGACAATATGAGGGCCATATTTTAAGACGTGCATGATTGTTTAATTTTTTAGTGAATGGAACATTCGAACGTAAGAACTGTAGAGAAAGACAGCGAATAGAATACATTAAGATGTTAACTGCGGATGTAGGTTATAAAGGATATGTCGAAATGGAAAGGTTAGCGCAAGATAGAAGGAATTGAAGGTTTCCTTCGAACCAGTCGAGTGACTGATACAGCAAAAAAATATGTTTAACATAATACAAGTAATAAAAGTAAATTCAATGAAAATAAATATTTTGTACCACCATAACGAACATTGTCATACAAATAAATTGAGCAAACACTTCAATGAAAGTAGAAATCACCTGGGAACTTTATTCTTAAAACTAATAACCAATAAATAAACTATGAATGAGTTCAAATCTGAAAATTTTTGATTGGCAATAGAACTTTTTATTATTATTATTTTATTTTTTATTTATTTATTTATTTATTATTAATTTTTTTGTGAAGGAATATGAAAGCTTGTTGAAAGATGGATTAAAGTTAGTGAAAACCAGATACATTATTTGGAAAAAAAGGTGCTTTCTGTATTTTCTATAAGCTGTTTGAAAAGATTTCTAAATATAAGTGCAGATAATTTTCGAGTTACGCAAGGAGTATTATGGGAACAAAGGCATCAAGTTTGTCATTTGAATGCTCCGCAAGGCTTTATTTTGACGATATGACAAAAGTAATTGAAATCTCACGTGGCAATTATTTTAGGTCATATTTACTGATTATCGCATATGAACCTGACAGAAATGTCCAGTTCACCGACCCCGATAACTGCAAAAAAGTTCGTGATTTAAAGTATTTATTAATTAATGGAGATACACAACTGATTTGCTGTCGATTTATATTTTCTGCTTTATTTGGAGCCATGATTGGTGAAGCAGTAATTCCATTCATGACCTCGTTAATTTTTATTACGTATTTTCACCGTGCATTATCACGTGAAAAACGAGTTCAATACCTCAGTCGGTAATGTTGCAGAATCTATGGCTGAAATTATTTGAGAAAGAACTGGAACAAACATTTGAAAAATATTGTTTATTTGAACGAAAGTTTAAAGCAATAGAATTATTCTTCCATGTGGTTTTATCAAAATATATTTTCACTTATTTTTGTCTGTATTAAACGCGTTTATTCTATCACAGTTACAACTGATTGGATGATATATTAACGGAGCCTAAATTGAGAGGTATCACAAGCTCTGATTAGACATGTTTATTTATAATTTCATTTCATCTGTTTGTAAGTGACATTCGCTTATTTTTCGCAGCGCGTACCTCTGTATATCAATGTCAATTATTTCACCCCGTGTTTAACGAGATAATCTTAACTTTCTGCTTCTGATTAACGTTTGTAATTACGTCTCCCCTTACAAAAGGTATTATGAAATAATATGTAAATTTTTAAATCGAGGGACAGATATTACTAAAATAGAAATATTATGGTTTTAACGACAGAAACAATATCATCGTTTATTAATCCCGCAGCTTGTGTACAGTTTATTTCTTTTTAGTGATTTACAGTGAGTTTTAAGTTTTCAGAACTTAAAGTAAAAAGTTTATTTACAAACATAATAAGGAACGTGATTCATAACTTAAAAAGATCTGTTCATTATGGCAACAGTTTTGTGTCCTTAAAATTTGTCAGAATTGTAAGCATCAATAGTCAAGGAGACAACTGATGATCTTAATACGTAGAGATTATCAAATTTTCGAGTTTGTAAAAATGGTATCAGAAGTATTCCTACCAAAGACTTTACATTTCTGGCATTAGATAGAAATATTTTTACAACATATTTGTGAGCTTCTCAAATCCTGTTTACAATTAAAATAACTAAACTATTTCGCTTTTGTTATTTTTTTATATATTTTTTACTTGTTTTTTATTCAGGCTTTACGCCTCGTCGACGTCGATGTCAGTTATGTCAGGAAAGGGTTCGGAAGAGTTAACCCGAAGGAATTGGATAGTGAACTTTCAAAAGAACTATCCCTGCATTCGCTGAGAATGATTTAGATAAACTATGGGTAAGAATCGGTGACTACCCGACCGCATGGCCTAAGCATTACCGCTTATCCTCCAGGCTCAGTTTGGTCTTCTTCTTTTACCTTTTTTGGAGTTTTGTGGTAATATCTTCATAATGTCTATTATCATTAATGACTGTTGTTTACAGCAAAATACTCGTCTTATTATATAGGGTTATTAAAAATGGGAGCAGATTTTGCATTTTTATTTCTCACAAACTGTAAGAGATACAAATACGTGCCAACAATCACTTCATAGAAGAAGGTTCAAAGTTTATAATTTAGAACTATCTGTATGTGTGTGTGTGTTTTTATTTTCAGACAGAATAACAGCCAACTGTAAAAGGAATTCATTCGTTAATGATTTATAATATATATTAGTGTCAGATTTTGACCGAGGTATGGGGACGGCAAATTTGCCGTCCTACATATCATTCGGGAGGACCGGGGTTAAACTCGGTTCGGCCATCCTGACTGAGGTTTTCAGTGGTTTCCCTCAGTCACTCAAGGCGAATGCTGGGATCGTTCCCAATAAGGCCACGGCCGACCTTCTATTCCCCTTTCCCCCCCCCCCCCCGTAAAATAGATGGCTGAAAAGAGTCATCGAGGCTCTCCAACCTTCAGCTGGGAGGAATGAAATAGTAAATAATAACAATAATTCAGATTTAATTCAAAGCAATGAATCCTCTCAGAAGTCGTCAAACAACAAAATAATTATTTGCAAAGGTTTTTGAACTGTAATTTCCTTATATTTTGCCAGAAATTATAGTTTCAGTAAAGGAAAACATTTATAACTAAACCTCATTATAAATCATTTATTTCGCTTTTAATTAATAAATTTATACTTAAACTCCTACACATAACATAGCAAAAATTATCTTTACGTTTCAGGTACAGAGATGATAGACGGTTGAGCCAGACATTTCGTTAAAATTAATGACAACATAACATTAAAGAGAAATATGTAAATTACATATTTTACAGACCTTAATATCGAAACTAAATTGATTGTCCTTTCTCCGGTTCATATAGCTACTGTACTTTTCCACTCTATTTGATTTTTGAATGGCTAAATTGGTGTGTCTAAATGGTTTCTTTACGGGAATCCATCCGCAATGTTTCCCCCACCTCCAACAATTCGTTAAGATTCTATTCATGGTAGTTACGATTTACTTCCTTAATAGTTTCATTGCCGCCAAGTTAAGCACAGGGTGCTGATTTATACCCGCAAGAAATATTGTTTTCTGTTAACATTAATAAGCCCTACACTAGTAGCAACTTATAACAAACAATTCATAAAGTACGTGCGAGAGAAATAATGCCTGATGTTAGAGTAACGTAGCTGTAAAAAAAAAATTTTTTTTGTTTCTCTGTGTAGGCGCACTACGCAGAAACAAAAAATAAAATTTAAAAAAATGACACGTAGTAATACATTATGTCATCGATTGATATGTACACCATTACACCCCGCCCGGTTTAGTTGTACAGATCCTGATGACAAGAGGGCTGGAACTGTAAATTTTTAAAACTTTCCGTCTGTGCGCATGTAGATCGTGGGTACAAGTGAAATCGCTTTCAACGAAAGGAAAATCAAGATAACATAGAGGTGAACAATATTATTTAGTTATCTTTTTTTTGTCGGACTTAATGATGTCAGCAGACACAAAGACCTACAATTCGTTACTATTCCACTACATGAGGTAGCCAGTCTACATGAGCAGTTCAGCTTTGGCGACAATAGACCGGGGATTAGTTGAGTAAATATTTTAGAGATCACAAATTAAACTTTTGCACAATGTGATACTGAAATCTCTCGGTTAATGGAAGAATCTTGCAAACCGGTTATCATACCCACATACGGGAAAAACAGTTTATTTCCTTTACCGACTTTTCAGATACGAAGACACCACTTTCCTAATTTGATGCTACTAAACAACAGCTGATAACAATAATTCTCCGAAGAAAAATTGACTGTTAGGTTACAATATCGCACCTTCAAGAATATGAATCTGTTATCTTCGTGGTGTACGTCTCGGTGGGAATTATTACACAACTTAATGATGTCATACACTACCCACACTGTAATAAGAAATACGTGAAAATTATTTGATCAGAAAAGGTTATTATATTTCATTGTTAATTTCATGAATCTTTGCTTTTCACAGTTGAACTTTCTGCAAGTCACACAAATTCTTCGTCCGGGACATTTTTTTTCCTCGCAGGAGCTGGAGAAATAGCTCCCACAATCGACTTCCGATTTTTGCGCTTTTTAATGTGACAAAAAAACTCGTTTCATTAAATATTCAACGTTCGCTCTGGTTGCGCCTGATGGAAGTCTCAATCAAACTGTTTTTCCCCCGGAACGCGAGGGAAAGGAGACGATCGTTAAAAATTGGCACATCCATCAAAGCCCCGCGGTCCGCTGGTTCATCGTTATTCATAACCGGCTCCCATCGGGGACCACTCCTCAACAGACCAGAGAGTAATTTTCCATTTCCTCTGTACTGCCGAATATGTAACAAGCAAAAGAAAATTACGATTCATTTCGACGGGATGCCAACTCGGTGTAATACTTCGTGATGTTCTACTTGTCTGCCTGTAATCAACGGTTGAGGGGATTATTGCTGTGGTAATACGGAATCCAAAAGCATGGCTGTTCAGTTTAAACCACCACCATGCTGGATGCAGGGAGGTGCAGTGGTCGCAGGTTCAAAACTCGGTGCTGGCATGGAGACTACCCCTATTACTGCTTTTAGAACAACCCTATTTGCGTAGATGAGTGTTGGAATTTTCCTTGGTCTCTGGTCCAATAAAAAGCTTGCGGAAGTAATTGGATTTTCGTCAGAGACAGATGTCATCTCATTATTCATAAACATTACTTAAGGTATATCGTCGTCAAAGGCCCAAACGTTCCAAGACATAAGGCACAAGCAAAAGTACCAAACAAAAAACAAAACAAAAATCGTGAAAAGATGAGTGAGACGATAGTACATGACTCTACTTTCACATATATCACAGAAAAAGTCGATGGAAGAACGTACAGTACTTTGCGCAAAATAATCTCTGCTCTATGCACTCCGAATCACAACCACAAGAGGAAGAAAGAATTCATACAGACTTCAGTACGGCACCTTATTTTACTGATCTGATCTGTCATGTCATAGCAATCAAATTATTATGCTAGTAGAAGTATTTCCCTGCATTCGTAAATGACACAAGATGTTTGTCAATAAATTCACGTAGAAACTACATTCTCTGTCTAACAAAGAACTCCAGACGAATCTATGTGTGATATATGTGACACTTTTGTAAGGACTGTGCAAGTGGTCATATATCGCACGGAATTGATGTACAGCAAGACAATATCCCAGATAATGACGTGCACGAGTTTTTTACGCTATTTTGTTCGCATATATGTTATAGTTGTTCAGAATTTGACGAAAACAAATTGAAATGTATAATTACCTTTCTCTAAGACCAATATTAAGAGTTTATACTATTTCTTGTTGATCGTACTGTTTCACGTAAGTGCCTTCACAAGAACTGTACAGCTTACTTTACATTCACGGTCTAATAGTTTGTTATTGCTCATTATGTGTATTACCTTTAAATTTACCGTAGTTTTTAAGCTGCAGTTATCACACTATCTTTAAAACAATTTTCTTTGGTGTGAGAACGAAGGCTTTCTGGGCGTATCGATGATATGAAGTCTTCACGGGTTCTCCGCCGTATAGTGTTGAAGAAAGACAACAACGAGCTTTCGGCGGCTGACTCTGCCGACATCTTCAGGTCTGATGTTATGCAGGGAGCACCAGAGCTGCACACTTCAACACTACACGGCGGAGAACCCGTGAAGTCTTCATATCAATTTTCTTTGGGCAATAAAAGAAAGATGAGCAGAACCACTAATGTAGTGTTTAACTATTATTATGATTGGAATTGTATTTCCTTTTAGAATCAATGTTTTTAATTAAATTGTAATTAATTTCTGTTTGGTTAGACACCATCTATATGATTACTATGGAAACCAATAATAAGATTGGCACTACCGGTTTGATGGTGAAAGAATCTATGGCTATTCCACAGAATGGTGACGAAATTGAACCGGAAAAAGAAATTGATCACAATACGTTAAATGACACATATATAAAAATTGTATAAAATAGAAAATTATGTTTTGGGTTACTTATTTAAAAAATTCGTAAATAATTATTCGAACAGTACCGTGAATTGTTAGTAAGTGAAATGGAAATAAATGAAGGCTTGTTATTAACTTTTTTTAAAACTGTTTAACGTCTCTTAACAGCGAAGTCTTTAGAGACGGGAAAGGATGGGGGGAGAGGAATGGGAAAGAATTTGGCCACGGCCTTTTGAAGGAAGCATCCCGGCATTTGCTTGGAGTTATTTGGGAAACAATGGAAAACCCAAACCTGGATGACCGGACGGGGATTCGAACCACCGTCCTTCCGAATGTGAGGCCAGAACGCTAACCGTTACACCACCACGCTCGGTTTGTTATTAACTGAAGGACTGATTCACTTTCATCACTGTAAATACAAATAAAACTAAAAACTGTTGCTGTGCTGTGCCGTGACAGTTCGAATCATACAAATTGTTGCACCGTGAGAGGACGAATATTTCAAATCGGCGACCATGGCAGGAGGAACTCTAAAAAATCTTAAAAAATCTGCGAACAATAACAGGACGAAATCCACAAATTTTACAAATTGGCGGATGAGCACTCATCAAATTAAACACCTAATTTAGTCCATGTAAAACCATAGCAATTAACAAGTCTCTTTGGAAGTCATACTTAAATTTTGTAATTAATATGAAACAGAATATATTTGTAGTTCACACCAGAAATCCTGTGTAGTAATCAGTAGATACTGTTCCCCTCGTGAGGACTGTTCTGGGATGGCATCGGCTCGAACACGTCTAATCTAATCTAACTCGGAGGCAGAGAGAGCTACAGCTCCGTTGTGTCGCGATCGGGGCGCCGCCCCCGGCGGTCTGCATTATTAACAGGCCCGGTCGGCCGGCTTAGTGCGCAGATTGCGGACGGCTAACACACGGGCTCACTAAACTGGCAGCCTCACAACAGCTCCAATGCCGATCATTGATACTACACGGTGAAATCTAATCTACCGCAAACGACACAAGGCGTCCAGAGGATGAGGACAGTTAGAATACCCGTAAAGACTGTTAGAATGGAGGCACAAGGCTAACGGTACAGAGGAACATCAAGGAAATGGAGAGCGTTGCAGAAAAAAGGAGAGGGGTGGTTCGAGCGTAAAGCTAAACTGGTATTCTACCTGAAGGATGTTTATACTCTCCTGAAGAAGGTATAGTTAGGTTGGTATTGGAGGTAAGGTACCCACTTCCTTACCTAACGAAACCCGGTTAAGGGGACTTGTAGTTTAACCGCTGAGACAGTGATTCGAACCGAGGATCTTTCCATCTCCAGTCAGACGCCTTCTTAACCACTGGGTCACCAGATTGCTTCTGCTTGGACCAAGGCAGATATAGAAAATATTGTTCGTGCGAAAGACATCCAGCTACTGGTGGATAATGATGAAAATTACGTCATATAGTTTTCACATGAATACGACTTTAAGAGGTGAGAAGAATGAAATTGAAGTCGTAGTCCAGAAGATTTGTCGCTGGTTGTTTAACCTTAGCGCATGGTACAAGAGTTATATTAAATATTATTCAGTCTGCACAGAAACAGTTCTAAACATATATACCCAGAATTAATGCAGAACTTCTGCAGTCAAATTTCAATTTATTTTCTATAAATTCAACATGATTTATTTTGAATAATTTCGATGTTAACGTTTCACCTACAACAGAGGTGGCCCGCGATATTTATCAAACTTTAAAAAAATATATATATTGATTTTATAATTTCCCAATTAGTGAAAACCAATGTATCGAGAAAAATACATTATCTGTTCATCCATATATTAAAAAATTAACTGTCGAAATTATGAGAAAAAATTAACTTTGATTTTAAAATAATATTCTTGCAATTACACGACAGATATCACCTGTTTTATTTATGAGTTTTCAGTTATGAGTTCGTAAATAAATTATATTCTGTGAACTCATGATGCGCGCGCATCGTGGAACATCTGATATAACAGGTTCCATGTTTCACTCATAAGTCTGCCTGAGCCTAACTTTCTTCTTCAGCCCGTGAGCTGTAGAATTCTTGGTTGAAGTATTTGCCTAGTTGGCATTGCCTTCATTTTTATGGGTTGTATTTTTTATCTTTTACTTTTTTATTTGTCTTTTCTTGCTAGGCTTTCTGTTGTATAATCTTCCTTAGTAAGTAGAGCGTTCTCCGGTGCATATCTTTTCAGTTGCTCTCTGTTATTTGAAGTTTGTGGGAGTGTTGATCGTTCCATCACTGTTGGTCTGATTGGAAAGGCGATTTACAAGTTGGGTTAGTAACTCGAGAATTGTAGTTAACTTGAGGCCCCACTCCCGCGCCGGCGTGCCCGCAGCAACTGGGGCAGTCGGCGTGGCCAAGTAGTCGGCTGGGAGTCGTGTGGAGTGGGCTTCTTGTTGATTTCCTCGTATTCTGACGTGGCTGCGCGGTGTTGGCGGACGACTGTGTCTCGCCGTTTACAGTGGCGAGCATGGATGTTTGCCGGCTAGTAGTTTGTCTTCGTGTTCTGGCGCGGACTTCCGGGTCTTCCTTCTTGGTGGGAGAGCCGGTGCAGTTTCGCGTCGTTTGCTGGTTGGTGTTTCGAAGCTTCCTCCGCAATGGGCACCCACGGAAACACGCTGCATGGGGCCCACCGCAGTTACAGCAGGTGGCTTTGTGCTTGGGTGTTGGGCACTCTTGCTTCTGATGATCACCCCCGCAGCGGACGCACCTCGGCTTGGAGGTAGCGTAGTGGTGAAATCTCTGACACCTGTAGCATTGGACAGGTCCTGGCGAAGGTTTCTTGACTTCTGTGTTTGTGGCCTTGTTTCTTGTTGTTCTGGCTGAGGGTAGAAGTTCCTTGAAGGCTACCTTCAGTTCTTGAAGCTTGCTGCTTACTGCTTACTGCTTTCTGGTCCGCCAGGCAGGATGCAATTATCTTGAGTCCATCTGCTAACGGCCAGGCAAGCAGAGGCAGCATGGTGTCCTGTTGTAGTAGGCCTAACAGGCATACCCAGTTTGACTGGTATGCCACGTGTAGCGGTGGTACAGGCCCCAATTCTTGGCCGGAGACCTGTACCTCCATCGGAATATCTTGTTGCGGCGAGTCGGAAGTCTCGTTGACCGGGCAAATAGGAGTAATTATTGGCCCAGACGGAGCATCAGTAGATACAAGAGTATCTGTAGGTTGCTGTTGGATAGCTGGATGGTTGAGCTGTTCTGTCCCCTCATCTTTGAGAGTGACGACGGTGTCCATCTTCTCACGTAGTACCCGAACGGCGGTGCTGCTGGCCAGAACGTCGGCGGATTCTTCTTTGCTTCCGCCACCATTCTGTCCAAGGCACCTAGGTGAGAAACGGTGTTCTTCGATGATTTTCCAGTCTTCTTGGACGGCATGCTTGCGGTGACTGCACAACGTGCTGCTTAAGTCCTGGCCTCACTCTTAAGTGACTTGATCTAAATCTTATATGGGGTTATATAATTTTATATGCGGCCCGCGCAGTTATGATGCATTTCCAAAGTGGCCCGCGAGATCTTTTGGGTTTGCCACCCCTACCATACAGGATAACCGAAATTTTCAGTGTCGAAATTCAAACTGCACTTGAAAGATAAAGTATTCGATTGGTTGCTGTGGCACCTTGGCAAGCATCTAAGCGACTCATAGTGTAAATTATTCCATGGTCGGAATTCGAGTTAAATATGCTTAAGTCGGCTTTAAAATCATCTGACAAGTGGGTTCAACGCTTAAGCGAGGCAATCTGTATTGCGGTTTATTTTGTACAGGATAGCCATCTGTGACTCTTTCTCACTGTAATCGGTTCTGCTGTCAGCGACCAACTTCAAATCTCTGATATGAGTTATAATTGATGTATTTAGGTATTCCATCAGAATGTGGCGAAAATCTTGAGAAACTCTTCGTCGAATAACCGACACCTCTGTTTGTTTCCGGTCCAGAAGACTTCTGACAAATCCACCGTTTAGATTTCACTCTCACCTCCGGAAAATTAAATTGATTAATACTGTATCGAGATTTAGCGCAAAAGCAGATGCACTGATACTTTCTTTTCCAGAGCAAGAATTCATATTCGTCTCCTGCAAACCCTAGGTCTTTCGATGGAATGATTGGAACCCTTCTGGATTCCCATGGTAAAGGCTATGCGATATTCTCAGTTTCTTTGAATAGGCATTTCCAGAGCAAGAATTCATATTCGTCTCCTGCAAACCCTAGGTCTTTCGATGGAATGATTGGAACCCTTCTGGATTCCCATGGTAAAGGCTATGAGATATTCTCAGTTTCTTTGAATAGGCTGTTCCTTGTTTATGAAAGGAGACGAGTCGAAATGTTTTCTGGCACAAACATGACAGCTTGGGACAACTGGTTCGAACTAGGCCGGATGTTAGCAGTCGTATCAGCAACTGGGATCACTCATGTTATGAGACCACTGCTACAGTAAACATTCATCTTTGTTATATACCCTACCGATACATTTCACTCGATGATGTCATCGAAAATTTTTGCAAGATGAATTAATACTGTTTTCCTAACACTGGAATTGTCTAACATTCCGCGCACCTGTTATCGACCTTGTAGACTTATGCAGTAAATCACAAAACTGACAAATGTAAGTTTCAAAATTTCATTGTTTGTGACTCGTACTTGATATGCGTAAAAACGAATAAAAATCTATACCCGTCTGGGGAATAAAGCAAAACGTACAAATCACTTCACTAAACGCGAATTTCACATAGTCTTTCCTCTACAGTATTATGAGCTATAACAAAGAAAGACGAAAGATAAAGACCTAACTGCGATAAAACTTCTGCGATCCACATAAAACGGTATTAACCGAATAGTTACAATAGCTAATGAAATAAGTTTCCTTTATACCATCTTTCAGTACATGGTATAGCATTAAGTCTTTGGTCACTCCTCGTGAAGGACATTATAAAAATCGTGAAAGTTTCTTGACAACGTGAAGTGTAGATAGACTCTGTTTGAAGCACTTTTAATCCGTTTTTAGTTATTGTAAGTATTAATATGTTCCTGGTGCATCGTGGAACAAAATGTAAGAAAGCGACGACTTTCGCATGGAGCTAATAAGAAATTGTAAAGTATTTTTTATTTAGATTAAAGACAGCAAATATCATTCAGAATACTAGATGAGTAGAATCATAATAATAATAAAACCAGGCTATTTCTTAGAGTTACTTCCAGTTGACGTGGTAAAGATGGCAGCTTAAATGTGAAACGTAAATTATTTGAACTTAATGAATGATGTACGTGATGACATGAAAGTGCAATCCATATCCATGAAACCTTTGGGTGATATCAGTGACTGATACTAAAATGGAATAGTTATTTGAGGAAAGTATGTGTTTTTGATATCTCCAATTAAAGGAGATGTTTAGACTATAACTTACGGTAAGAAACAGTTTTCAAATAAGGGAAACGAACATCGAAATACGAAAAAGATACAACGCCGAGGAAAATTACTTAATAGATATGGTAAAGAACCACGCTGTTTAACTGACTAAACGCATATTCTCCTGATCTTAATCATTAGGCAGTAGAAAACATAAAACTCGAAACAATTTCAGTTATTAACAAATTAATTACTATAGTTCGCCTATAAAATTGCCTTATCATTTTTAAACTAAATGTTGTTAACGATAAGATGAGAGCATGAAAATGCACAGCGTGTTTAAGACTCTTTTTTTCAAAGCTGCGTTAACCTTTTCTGTATAATTTTGTTTGAAATTTTAATTGATCCATTAAAGGGGAAGAAGCGATAAAAATCAGTATCATGATACTACTAGAGAAACTAGTTTCGCGTGAATAATTTGAACTGTATTAACAGATCCCTTTCGTAAAACTTTCATAGTGCAAGTAAATAAGTACAGAGAAAAAAATCGGAGATAACTATGTTCGCATCTGAAGATTCCTTCACATATTTCCTGCGAGTGCAGATTGCTTCCCAGAAATGCCTTTTTCATGGATTTTTCACTTCAGCATTTTGGACAATTTACAAGAGATTCTGAAGTTGTGAAAATAATTTTCCATTAATGTGCAAAAAGTAATATACAATGTTGATTTTTCCGCCTATAGTGCAGCACACCAAAAGTATACAATGTAGTGACTACGTAGACACTTCGTTTGTGAAGATGAAGTAAAATCACTCTGACTTTGTTTTCTTATTTCTTTTTTAAAGCCCAGATTTGTGATCCACACCTGAATATAAACATGTTGTACGAGATAAAAATTTTACGGGGATAGGTAGCTCAACATTCACTTCGTTTCCCGCACTCAATAACATTTCCAGACTTTATCCATTCTTGCATCACTTTCTGCCTGCTGATGGTTGTTAAATAGTATGACTGACCTGACAAAGGAATTTAAATTGCTGTGTAAACTCGAATTATGCATTGTAACTCCACCTCAGGTTCTTCTAGGTGATTTGTCATGAATTTTTCTATCGTAAGGTTTACGGGCTAAAGTGTGATTTCCCTAGCTCCGTTTAACTCTTTCGACATTTTCTTCAATTCGTCGGGACTTTATTGCAATAGCACAAAACTCAGATAATTTAAATTTTTCTTCCTTTGATAGTTATTCCATTAACTTAGCAGCATTGATCCCAGAATGAGTGTTCTTCAACTGATGTGAATAATTTTGGTAAAACTGGAAGATCTTGTTCGACTTCTCTTTCAGTTCAAAATTTTCCTCTTAAACTTACAAATTTAATTTCATTCCAGATGTTCATACAGACATAATACATAATTAATGGAACTTTCTCTGGAAATGTTCCGAGAGTGTACGTTGATAAATGATGACGTTTCGCCGTTCAAAACCTTCTCGCCATCCTCAAGCCACTTGAAAGATACACCTGGCTAGTTCCCAAGAATGTGTTATTCAGATACATTGCCGACAAAGACATACTGAATAACGTTGATATATTTCGCATGCTACATGACATTATGCCGTATTTACTGCTGCTTTAGCAATACCAAAACACTTTTTCTTGTTAGGACTTCTTACGCCTCATCAACATCGAAGTTATCATAGCTGGGAGAGAGTTTGGGGTATGGAACGGAAAGCAATTAGGCCATGGTCTTTTGGAAAAAAAATGCAGCTTTTTGCTGGAGTGATTTCGGGAAATCAAGAAAAACCGAGATCTTGATGAATCGACCGGAGATTGAACCAACGTCCTCATAAATGCCCGGTCCTAGTGTTGAATTCTGACGCACAAGCTTCAGCCAAAGGCTACAGTGTAATCATTGAAATCTAAGTACAATGTCACTTTGTATTAAGACCATTTATTCAATCAAATATTTCTATGTAAATATGCTTCATCACAACATTTGGCTGTTAGCTGAGTGCCATTAGATTCCTTATAGACAGTAAAATGCTAGTGTGCAGGACAGTCAAATCTCTCTGTTCTCCGAGGACAATGATCCTCGGTAGGAACAGGTCGAACAGCAGTCCGACTATAAACCGGCTGTGTGAGGACGTAAAAAGGCGGGCGATATCGTATTACGTATAGAACGGAGCGAAGATCTCGTCAGAAACCTTTCTGTGGAAGACAGAAAAAGAAAGAAACTTAGGCGGGCGCTCCGCGGGTAGTAAACGGAGTATTGCAGAAATTTACGGCCTATAAAACACCTAAACGGGAGACTCAATAGACAAGGTGAACGCTAAGTCGTACAGCAGGATAATTTTTTTTTTTTTAATTCTTGAACTTTGTCACCTGCAATTGCTTAAGGTATAATGTTGGTGAAGGGTCGTAAATCTCATCCCCACGCTTCTCTGTTATTGGATGAGAGATAGAATGGACAACTAGGAAACAAACTCATTTATACCAAAGTTATTGATGACCAGGCTTTTCAGCAGTAGTCCGTCTAATATCCGATACAGTGGTACGAAACGTCCTTGGTTTGAATCGCGGAATCGGCCGTAGTTTTTACAGACAATGCAGATCCTAGATAAATTTAATCTCTCTTACAACCCTTGTAAGTAAACAATAAAATAGTTACCCTCTTAGGAAACTCATTGTTATGTTGATGTGAAGCAAGCGCGGATCGCACTGCAAATTACGGGTCCATTACAAGGCATGATCGTCGAATTACGTAAAATACTGACACATCCGGAAAACGTGGCAAATTGAAATGGTGATAACTCAACGGTTCAAGTACACTTTATTTTAAATTATAGCCTTACGACTCGCCGAACAAAGAATATCGAGCCTGGTGTTCTCGCATTCGGGAGAACGCGGGTTCCAATCGTCGTCCGGTCATCCAGATTTGGGTTTTCCATGGTTTTCCAAAAACACTTCAGGTGAATGCTGCGATGGTTTCTTCAAAATGTCGTGGCCAAGTGCCTTCCATTTCCTTTCCCACAATTTTTCCCGCCTCTAATAACTTCGACGTCGATGAGACGCAAGCCAGGGAAAAGATTCAGCTGTGGCCTTTTTTTTAGGAAACAACCCAGCATTCGTCTGGAGCGATTTCGGAAAATCATTGAAAACCGAAATCTGGATGTTCGGACTGGGATTCGAATCCACATCCTTAATTGAATTTAGTTTTATTACTGCTATTACATGCTTCCTGCTGAAGAACGATAAAAAGAGATTGCTTGAGATGCTGTAGGCAAACTGTATAGGGATCCTTAAAAATATGTTTCCTTGTATCCCCAGACAATGGAACGCAAGGAGACAAGAGTAATATGAATCATAAGTTAGCTGCAGATTGCGGACTACGGTTGTGAGTCACTGACTGGGGTTGGTGTTAGACTAGAAAGTGGCCATAACAGACCTTGCTGAGAATTCTTGCGGAGGAACGTCTGGCAGGGCACGTCTATGGCAATTCCAGGTATGGACGAGACGAATGTGAAGTCCGTAGGTACGCATTAAGGCGCCCGCCTGTTCCACGTTACGACTTCAGTTGATGGCGCTGTAAAGAGCAGGATGACCCTCCCAGCGCTGCGCACTTTGCCGACGGAGAAGTCTGTATCGAGCGGCGGGGTGCCTACTTGCAGGCGGCGCACGGCGCTTGTAATATTTGCACGAGTTTTTTGGCTTCCTTTTACCAAACGGAATACATCAGAGTGGGGAGGCGGAGAGGAAAAAAATTCCACGTCTGTCAGGTTGTTTCTGCGCTGTTGACAGAGTTGCCGGCCGCCGCGCTGCAGTGATGGGAGTTGTTACAGCGAACGACTGCTGACAGTTGGCAGCCCTGTTTGGAGACTTGCAGAACGTGAATCTCGTAGCAATTCGCCCTCCCCGAAACGAGTTCTGTCTGGTACATGATTATCTACTTTTAACACGCTTAATATTAGTTTCACCTGTCTGTTGTATGCTAAAAATCTTGGAATGGATATTTCTCAAATTTCCCAGTGTCGGATTAATTCGAATCTTTTCGTACAATCCGTTTTTCGATGACAATACAATATTTAATAGTTATAATTATTAGTATTTTCTAATTAATCAACTGATCAGTGAAAAATAAGTACCTAAATTCGATTATTTCTCACAGTCCAATTAGCTTTTTGGATAAGACATAATAAATTCCGGTTGGCTATAAATTATATTTATCTTACCCAACTACCTTGTTTCTTCGCAGCCATTGCAATACTTTTACACGATGAACAATATCATAGTCTTGATATCATCGGTTGTCGGGAGTGGCAAATGAAAAAATATCGATGAATATCGTATTGATACTGTATTTACAAACAGTTACAATATGTGTGGAGAGAAATATATCGACATGACTATATATTACTATTTTCCCATAAAGCCAGAAATTTTCTAACAAATTTTTTTCGAAAACATATAAAAATATTTAATAAAATTCGAAAAATTATAGACACATGCGGAAATTATAGAAATTTTTATTAATTCATCTATTTTTGCAATCAATTAAATGAGTATTCATGTGACGTAGACATCAAAATAATTCTCTGTTTTATATGTTCTCCCATCTGTTGTCCAGTTCCGCCAAGATAACTGCAGAAGCCACTCTTTCGGACTGCACAGAAGCGGCTTGGCATACCAAATACTTCATCAACGGATTAACGTCTATTCATCAATGAAAAATACCAACTGAAAACAGAAGTTGTAAATTTACGTCAAACCCGCAAGTTCGCAACATTGACGCTTAATCAGTATTCTTCAACTTGATTAAAATTAATCTAACCGTAAACATTCAAATATGTTGACAAAAAAGACATTGAAGTTAACTTAAACCTGTGAAAATTTAACATCTTTTTTATCCTGTTAACTGTTGATAAAAAAAAACTATCAAATTACAACGAATTTACTTTTTAAGACGAGTTCAGATCAGATATGTACGTGTATTTATTCAATATATACTGACCACATTTCGTAAACCTGGATACTGATTTGCGTTCAAACAAAAATATCGAATTGGTAGCTAAACTTGATACTCCAAATAAAATATAGATTTTTGATATACCGAGACTAAAATATCGATTATTTTATGAAAAATATCGATATTTTTGATAAAATAATCGATATTTCCATACACCGATTTATTTTGCCCAAGATAATTGGTTGCCTTTGCACAATGAATTATTTCAAGTATTGCCAGCTGTATCCGACCAATGATAAAGCCATCGATTACTTTTTTTTGTTCCTTAATTTCGGATCATGTTCACTCAACTATTAATTGTTTCTATTACTCAAAAACCCCTTAATTCAGAAAGCCATCTCCCAAGCTACTTAATGCCGCTACCAAAACCGTCTCTCCAGATTAACAATCTCTTTGATATCCATAAACATAATAAAACTGAATTTACTTTGCAAAACTTTTTTAAAATTCGATCAAACAACGCAGTATATGAACATTGCATTAGGAAAAACGCAACTCCTTCAAAACTGCGTTACAGACAAATATCAGATAATAAACAAATATACCACACGAATAAATAGCAAATTCATTTACCAGAAATAGTTAAAATAATTTTTAAAATACTTTTGCTAGTAATGGTCTTTCATTTCAAGTACCTTCATGTTAATATATAATATATATATTAAACAATTTGCAAAAAACTTTATTGTTTTTAAGATTGTTTTTGGTCAGTAAATCTTCATTACCAACATTAATTATTATTTATTCATCAACAATACTTCAAATTGTCAATCGTTAGTTGCGCTCTGACTTCTAGCTATTCAGTTAACAAGCAAACATAATTCTTTAAAAATTTAATTTTTAATAATTTCATTAACTGATAAATGGTAAATAAATTGTTGAATTTATTATTCCTGGTTGCATTTTGCAGCTGTTTCAAGGATACAGGGAATTGTATGGACGAGACGGCTATTTCCCATATTTTTCCTCAACAAATCAATCAGTCCATATTTACTTCGCTGCTTTCGTTGAGGAATTCTCTCACTACATCTGCATTAACATATCCCTTATGACTCCACCATTTTTTCCCGGTTTCAGTGTCCCGATTTAATGTTTATTCTTGTCTCTAACCTAGCTCGCTCATTTCCACACACCAACAAGAATGCACGGCACTCATTACCATCGCCAAGCGTCAGCGCGAATACTGCTGTTTATATAGTACTCGCCTTGGCGCGATCTGGTGGCCAGTTCTGGAACTAAATTTTGAGACGTCGTTTATTAAGTTTGATAGATAGTTTACACTACTACCTGTGCCAACTGTGGCGGCGACCACGCCACCTGCTATGGTGGAAGATTCAGTCTTCCACTAACAGGTGCCATCCATCAACCAGAAATACTCGACCAACAGAAGGAACTACGCTCCCAGGGAAAAGGGGAACTGATCATCCCTGCTACCCAGCGCACTCGAGCCACCAGTCACCAACCAATGAAGATCACCACCGCAGGACAAGAATGCGAAGGAATCAACCACAAACTCGACGACTGCAGAGGAGAGCTGCGTCGTCAAGACCAGTTGGAATAATAGTTCAAATGTTAAACCGGTATCAGACTACTCTTACTACAATTCTAGAAGGATAGCCAAAATGAAGATAAATCTCTAGTGAAGCTATGTGTCAACAGACCTGGTGATGGAGTAAATGTCGAAAGACAAGCACACTCCCATACTCTGCTCAAAGGAGCAGTAACTGGCTATAGTGGGTGTGTTATGGTCCTTCAGTGGAATTTTGCTATTCCATAAAAAACTGTGCAAAAATTTCTTCCAAATTGGATCCTGCTGGTAAGTTATTCATCAATGGGACGGTTTACTCCAAGATATATGTATTCATTTTCAGATCCTAAGGTAGTGTCAGAGAAGACATACCTTAATTTTGTCCGCAGCAATATTTGGATTAACCAAGGTTTCTTTCAACAAAGAGTGAGCGACATTCTCCGTAGGCAGCCGGCAAATAGCTTGCAAGTAAGAAGGTACAGGGGTCCTGATGTGATTATTACATTTTATTCTGAGTTAATTCGTCACAACAACCACCCAATATGATTTCTTGAAAATGTTAATTCTTCCGAAGGACATCACTGAAATCATCTTATTTGATTCACAGATGCTTCTGAATAAAGCTTTCTTTACTATGGGAGAACTGGAGCAGTACTAAGGACTACTTTAAAGAGGATTCAGATTTGAGAACTGTGTTTTCATCGCCAATCGTTCGTTATTTCTTGAACAGTAGTGTCTCAGTGTATTCTGATTCTGTAAGAAAAGTTTGTCAGCCATTTAGAGCTGATTTGATGGCAAGAGCTCACCTATAGTTTCAGTGGATGCCAAGACACTGTGCGTGAGCAGTGTGTAACGTTGGCAGCACTGGGTGCACCCTTCTCGAGCAGTTGACGTGTTTCCCTCTGTCGCAGGTCCGAGCTTAGCGGACTAGCCCAGCCTGCCCACTTTGCAAGTCTAATGGTTCCGGTTGACTGTTGTGGGGTAACGATGCGGCTACCACCTAATTGCACTAATTATGGGATTATGCTGACATCGCATACCCAGAAATTTTCGTCAATCTAGCAACGTTTACAAAATATGTGCGCAGCGTACAGGAAGCTACGTATCTTAGAGAAGAAAACTTCAGCGAAACATATTTGAACTTCTTTCAAGATAATTGAATGCAAAAAATAATTGTGTATTCTTTATCCAAGACAGGTCGATATGAAGGAAGCAGTAGTATTGTTTAAACTTGAGAGAGTTATTTTAGAGCAACGTGATTTTCATTAGACTCACAGTATGCTGTTCATAATAAGAAGACTATTATGGTGAGCGTAAGGTTCACGTTCTTACCGGGCATTCGGGAGGCTCGAGTTCGGTCCACAGTGTGACCTCCAAGATTACTTTTTTCCATGGTTTATCGAATGCATTCCAAGATGAATCCTTCAAAAGGATTTGGCCGATTTTGTTTTCTTGACGACAATAACATACCGTCTCTACTGCTCAGTCACAAAGCCATAATTAAAATAGCCATACCTCAAACCTCTGTTTAAAAAAATCATATCTCTTTTTTTTTAATATAATTTTGTTAAAGTTTGATCAACACGATTTTTAGTCTTCTAAGCTGTTGAAACATATCACGTGGAAGTTTCGTATCGTGAACTGTTAATAATTTATTATCAGAAGTGTTATTGCGACAGCAAGATCGTCAGAGATTTATTTGAGTACAGTTAAGACTAACCCACACACCAGGAACGAAGACTCTTGGAAACTGATGGGGTTGGCAAATAATTTCTTTGAAAAACAGTTTTGTTTTTTTTTTAGTTTTTGTATAAAGAAACAAAACATTGTAGTAAAAACTCCGATTCTTCTACATTCGAATTTTAAAGTTTAACAAAATTACTTCTACGAAGCCGTTTACGTAATGGAAAATTTGATATTTATCTTGTAACAGGACAGTTTATCGCAAGTGACGTGTTTACAATCTTTGCATCTTTCGCGACAAACCCTGTGAGAGGTTCCGCGTGACAGTCCGTTTTAGCAAGCAGCGTGCTAGGGTCCGGGCGCCTGGGGCGTAGCGGATACAGGATAAGATGTTCCTGAGTAGGCCATGCAAGTGATTGGCTATGCTTGCTTTCTCAAGAAGTCATATTCTTCCCATACAGTGTATGACTAGTGATCTGTCACGGTCGCAATCTATCTTCTTGGTGGTCCTCCTTCATCTCTCCTGTCTCAGGGATGGCATTTGAGGATTTTTCGTGGGATCCGGTCCGTGTTCATCCGTAGTACAGGGTCTATCAAAGATGTTCTGTAATTTTCCACAGTTTGGAGAACTAGTTTAACTTTAAGTTCCTTAAGGGTTTCATCTGATCTTTTTCTGTCTTCTTAGGTAATACTTACCAAAACAAGGTTAGTAGAGACAATGCATTCAATATGGTTGCCGACATCAGGAACTGATACGTGCCAGAAGAAGACGAAGACTGAAAGACTGAATGTGTGTAAACGGATATATGTGATTCAAGTCAAACACCATAATCCGATACGGTCTTTCGTCTCTGTGGCTAAGGACCATACCAACCTTTGCACGTGACATAAGTAAGAGTTTCAACAATCATTGCCGCTATATATCTCTGTCTGACAGAAAACAAATTCGACACGACTGCTTGAAGATTCGATTACCGCATAAGTCGACTGTGTTCCCAGCGAGAAAAATTTCTAGAAATTTCTGCTAGTATGTGAAACCACGCTCTCCGAAACCACGTGGACTAACCGAAACTGTTCTGTCTAGCTGCAATTAGCGAAGAAGAATCCAGCAGGAATAGTAACAGAGGGAACAGTGGAGCGAGATATCATTGCATTCTGATGCAGCGTAAGGCGTTGACACTCCAGTCCGATTCCGACTGAGATGTGGGAGAACAATCGAGTCAAGCAGAGAGGGTCCACTGCGGCTAGAGTCCCTGGCAGTCCGAATGGTTCCAAGGAAAGTGTCACACATCACTTTCACCATGCAATCAACACCAAGGGGTCGAAATGTCAGATTTTATTCGGAGTACGAACACCGTATAGCTTCCAGCACTATGTAACATTTCACCTCCAGCACCAAGAAGATCAAAAGCTCTCCTAAAGGGCTTGAAAAATATTCTGACGAACCCTCAGCTGCCTATACATCAAGACATTACTCAAGCAAATCAATGCTTGAAATCAAGGAAATCACCTTGGCGCACAGCAATCAACATTACAGAGTCCTCTTTCAACAACAACAAGCTGTAGATAAGTCGTCGGTAGCCAATAAACATCTAGTTGATGATCTTTCAGGACGGTTACAAGCATTCGATCTCCCCAGACGGCAATGGAGAACCATCACTGGGATTCGAACAGGACAAGGCAGATGCGGCTACTTATAACACAAATAGGGCTGGGTCAGTTCTGAAAATTGCTTAAAAACAATCCCCCACATAAGTTCTGACTGTTCTCTTCGAGTCTACAAAGGATTAATAGCGGAAATAAATGATGTGTCGATCAGTGCAGTTGACCGGATAAAAACATTAGATTTAGACATATAAAATTGTACACGCAATTGTAAACATCTGTACTCACCTTCTGTGTATCTTTTTAAATATCATATGATAAATAAATAAATGAAATTTCACAGGAAAGCGAGATCACTGCTACCATGGCGAAAACATACTTGCCTCCAGGCACGATGGTAATGTAACATGTAACATTGAAACTGTCCATAAAACACGCCTGTACGTGTCCCGACCTTATTAACTTTTGGTAATTGTGTAGTTCATTTGTCTGGTTCCTTTTCGAGCCTAGCATATAAATGTGTTTTTCTTTAATAAGAGTTAATTAATGTCACATTTTGGAAACAAAACAAATTTGTTAAAGAGCTTTTTTTATATTTCTAATGCTCAGTTAATTCATAATCCCAGACAAATTTTGATTAGTAAATTTTTATAAATAATTAATTTAAATTATACATTAATTATTGTTTACCCCTCTTACTATATATTAAATTTCAAAACATTGCGGTTCAGAAGTAGAATGCATTCGTCTACGATAATTTTCCTTAAAAATTGTTTAATAATGTTGCTAACGTCAGCAAATTTTGTAAACATGCCGTAAAATGTCTCACAGAAAAGTGGTAATAAATTACATACTAAACACTGGTTTTGGTAAACATTTCGTCTGCAGTAATTTATACCTGAGCTTGGCTGTTAACAATATTTCACTTGCTTTGATTAGTAACACTAACGATTTGAAAATTATATAATTGACTTCTATCGTGGTCTACAAACTAAGCGCTATATTGTTTCCAAAGTGGTAACGTAACAGTGGCGTTGCAGTTGGCATTGTCTGTGTCCTATTTTCCCAATGAGATATTATATTAAAGGATTCAATACATTTTTCCAATGGTGCATTGATCTCCTGATGAGTGCATATTCATGAGGCTAAGCAGAACGAAAATAATTGTTAGTATTGTATTTAATGTATGCGAATAATTATTAGAGTGATTGTACGACGGATTTTTTCGTTTTCAATGCTTATGCTGAAGTTCACCTAGAGATTATGAGTATTGCATGGAGGATAACAGCATTCACAAGCTGGAACTCGATTTCAGCTATAAGGAACTGGAAAAAAAATTTGTCTAGTACGTAAGGAAATTAATGAAAAATTTACCTAAAACAGTGAAATAATTAAATTTTTTAGAGACAAAAGTAGGTGGCAGAAGAAATGGCACAGAGAGGCTTTAAGATAAAAAAAAAAACAAGAAATGGGAAAATATCTGTGTTGGTAAATAGCAACTGGAGCCTATGCTTCATCACAATTATAAGATTTCCAGTCGGAGGGGAGAATGGCATCGTTAATGTGTGGCTGGCTGCCATAGTGATCCCTATCAAATTAATGATTTTTCTAAATTTACTCCACCACCAAATTTTGCAAAGTGTCATTTAACATTAATTTTGTTTACGTTCTAATGCATTCTTCTGAGACTGACTAAAGATATTTACGTAATATGGCTTCACCGCATAGCTGATGTTTCACCTATTTTTTCATATCTTCTGTATGTTTTCTTTTCTTATACTATCAGTGTAAACGAAATGGGGCAATGATTATGCTTTGTTAAATTGTTTCTCTCTCCGCATCACTTGCTTTAATCAGAAGTTGGATTCTTTGAACGTAATTATTCGGTCATATTAGCAGTGACAATAACAACAGGTGAATTTCTCTTTCACTCCAAAGTCTGTTCCAGAGACTCGCTGTTAATGGACGTGTCTCTCTTAGTTGCTATGGTGAGAGATTGAATATGGCTCTTTTAGAAATGTGGCAGGAAGGCTTCTAGTCGGCAGAGATAAAGCCGCTTGATGTGTCACATCTGCATCTCCCTTTGTTCGTTAAACAGACTCATTAACTCAACTGTAATTTTGCAACCGAGAATCCTTTTTGTCGTGTTAATCACGTTTACACGTGTAAATGGACTGTTATGTAGACTTCCAACGAAATTGTGATTGTATTTCTTTTATGATATTAAAAATGCAAACTCAGTTTTTTTTATACCTTTAATAATTTTTACATGATCACAATTTTATATTATTGCCTATAATTCATTTCAGACATATTCAGTACTTCATTTGAGTCAATAGATCTTCCTTTGACGAGGCAACATACGCGAAATAACTTCATACTAGGAATAAATTATACTATTGGTGAGGTTATTGAATAGACGAATCTATCAGCGAGTTTACCCCCTTCACTAAAATTCGTTTTTTTTATTATTTGTTACTTTATATAAATCCATCATTACTCCAGAAAATTAAGTTTATTTATCTGTAAACCGCTTTGGTAATTAAAATGTATTACATGTATTATGCTATTTCGGTATTTTTGTCTTTCTGGGACAACTTCGTCTAGTAAAGATATTTGCGCCTTGGGATCTAGCCGAGAGCAATTCCCTTGAAATACTAATTAAAATCTAGTTTGTTAGTAGACGAATATCGTGTTCGAAACACGGCTCAATCTTAAAAGACCTCAGACCATGACTTTGTATTTTAAAAATCTACGTAGCGACTAGAAGGTCTGCTAGATTTGTCTGGAAATTACAGCAGAACGCAATCAGTGATTGATATGGTAAAGGAGCTGGAATGAGATTCGCTGGAAGACAGGAATGGGGTGAAATACAGCTGGGAATGTACAAGGAATATATTGGTGATGAGGCATGGAAAAATATTAGTGGAAGAATTAAAAGTTGTACATCGAAGGGAAAATATGGCTATGATCACAAGCTGGCACTTGATTTGAGGCATTATGGTGTGGAAAATTTTTTTCGTATGTAAGGCAGTAATTTACCAAGGAAATGATGAATAATTTTCCAAAAATTCTGAAAGAATTTAAAGTTGAAATTCATAGAGAGCAAAAGTGGGCTGGTAGAAGAAAGGGTGGAACACGCAGGAAAATTGCCTCCTGAGCGTTCTCTCAATCGAAATTAAATAAGTTAATTAAATTAAAATTAATCAATTTCTGGCGTAAAAGAGCACTTAAGGTTCAAAGAATGACTGCTGAAAAATATTCCGTCTCTTTTCCTGCAAGGTAACCTAAAGAAGTTTCTAGCACTGATTTGTTAATCCCAGGTTGCGATTTTCCGTTAAGCACGTACGGCTACAATGATTTCTGACACTGTGCTGGATTACATTTTAAATTCATAACGTGTATAAAGTCACTTTTATAGGTTAAAAAAAAAAAAAAACATCAAATAAACGTAAAGAACGATATTTGTTTCTGAAAAAATCTTCAGTGGCAACGAAAGAACCTAGCTAACATAATTTACCATTTTTAACATTTGTTTAAAGCACAAGAATTCATGCAACATGTCGACAGTTAAACTACCGGTACTTCCAAAACTTGTCTTGCACGACAACACAAGGAGTACATTAATTACGAGAAAAATAATTGCGAGTAACGGGTGCTTGGTAAATAAATATTAAACAGACCATTACAAAACGTGTTGTTTTAAACACATCCACTGTTTTTACGTACAAAGTATATCATCACGTAATATAGTTTTGAAATTAAAGTCATGTAAAGTTTTCAGACGTTTCCTCCTGTGCATTTTACTAACGTTGTTTCAAAAATTCGTTTTACTGTACAGTGACCAGTTTCCGTTTGACAACTAATGTAATAAAATCACATATTTTCAAAAAATATCATTCACTTTTACGTCTTACCTGAAGTAATATTTTATTCGGTAATGCAGTGTAATCTTATCTCCTTCTACGTTTGTTGTATACGATAAATATATAGTTAAACTTACGAAGGAACTTATAGTTTATATTACGAGATAATATTAAATAAAATTATAATTTTTGTCTTTTATTATTAATGGAAATCTTTTTCCTCACTGATTGTTGCGGAATAGGTTCTGACTATGAACTTCTCACAAGTCGAAGTTTTTCCACACAGTGAAAAGTAGTATGGGAATAATGATGCTTACACCGCCCATCGAAGAAAGTTACAATGTGTTCGTACTTCGTAAAGTGGACTCCGGTTTACCATAAACAACAATGGACTTAAGCAGGCGCCTCGGGCGACTTTGTCGCGGCTTAATTTAAGCCAAGTTGGCGAATTTTCTGATTTCCGAAAGCTCTTCATGTAGTTGACAACATCGACGAAAATTATCCTGCTAGCGGAGCATGGAGCTGTAAAGCTGTGTTCGCGATGAAACTCATTTAAGTGGATTAATCGGGGAATTAACTGCTCTCTGGATTGGAAGTTTCCGCGTGAGATAAGGCTGCTGTAGTAGCAGAAGAAGAGGCGGTTAAATTTCTCAAAGCTCGTCATTAGTTCTAGCCAGTTAAACATACTGCTAACAATCACACTGAAGTCATGGTTCATTTCGCAACTCTCTTCAACCGACACTTTGAAAAAACCCCCTCGTCCGTCCTTTCAATACTATACCAACAGAATTACTTCTCAGCTATCCGGCGATTCTATCCAAAAATTTAATCCAATTAATACGTCTTCGACGTTCATTTCCATTGTCCTGTTTGCTATGTTTCTTCTTCTACTCCCACTTTCATGGATTTAGAGTCTCACATCACGAAAGTGAATCCTTGTGTATTAAATTGTAGTGATGATTTCGGAATTCACTCTCCATTCATCCTTCGTATGTACTGTACAATGTATCTATCATTTTATGTATCTTATTTGTTGGATTGCAGATATGTAGGTCCGATCTGATATTTCTGCTAAGTTGTTTGGAAGCAAAAATTTAATTTCTGCTGTCTTTATTGTTTGCGTAAATGCTGTATTCATTTCCCATTTCACACATCATCATACATTAGTTTTTCATCTGATGTGATGTTTTACTAAATAACCAACTGTCTTATTTTTTGTTTCATTGATTCTATGTCGATTTCTATTTTTGAAACACGTGATTTCATAGTTATTGCACCATAGTTTTTACATTTGACAACTTGTATTTCTTACAGGTATGTGAGTATGATACTTCTATAAACGTATTTATTAGAGATTTGGGAATGCGGAGTTGTAACATGCCTCGTAATATTATTAAAATTGAGTTTATATGCTTAACATTTACCAAAGAACTGAAAAAGTGCCGTAGAAATACCGGGAAAAATGTGATCCCACACAATACTAGGAGGCATCCCATGAATTTTCTCTCTTCAGTAATATATCACGTGAGAGCTATTTCTGTATCGGAGATTTAAAAAAAGGGCCACTTTGCAACGGTTAATAAAAATGTTTGTATTCAACCGCGTGAGTATAGCCTGCTCAAATTTTACCGGACCTTTTTTTAGGTTAACCCGAAAACTTTATTGTTTTTTAGAAACTCCGCTGTTTTGCCGTCTATGATAGGCCTCATCACATTTTCCCCGAATTTGTAGACAAAAATCCCAATATAGTATTCAGAATTTTGGAAAATTATATTCCGGGTAGATTTTCATATAAATAAAGGAGGTTGGAAAAAATTCTATGCAAACATGTTTAGAGCTCATCACA
Source organism: Vandiemenella viatica (assembly GCA_031002005.1). NCBI lineage: Eukaryota > Metazoa > Arthropoda > Insecta > Orthoptera > Morabidae > Vandiemenella > Vandiemenella viatica. The sequence continues at coordinate 92,187,384 of JARYHS010011408.1, forward strand.
AAATTGCTGGCGCTGGCAGAGTCTAGCGGGGCCGGCACTAGGATTTTGGGCCCGGGGTAAACGATCTTAGCAGTCACGTAACCGGTTGGGGGCTCTTGACCAATTGATCAATTAGGGCCCTCCCTCAGACCAAATGGACGACCTTTTTTTAGCTCTACAACAACTTTCGAGCTTGGGGACCCCTACGGCCGGAGATCGGGCCACCCTTCAGACGGGCGGGCCCGGGTACATTTCACCCGCTTACTCCCCTCCCTCCCGCCTAACGCCGGCCCTGGAGTCTAGCACACTGTCCTCACATTGTAAGGGACATCTGATCGTGTCTGGTCCCCGGCATTGGTGGTTTTAATTAAGTTTCTTGTTCGCCGTGTGTCCCACAATGACATTACTAAATCTTGATACAGTAGTTAGTACAATATAAATAGAGCTGGCCTAATGGTCGCGGAGACCAAAATCTGTAATTATTAAAAAAAAATATATTCCTTTTTCATTTAACAACAAAGAAACTTGTGGCAGACAAAGTTTCTTGATTTTAAACCACTTGTCATTGTTTCTATCTCGGTAACGATATTACGAAGGAACTTGAAACTTGTTCCCAATGTTGATCACATCCTGAATTTTAAAGGCAAATAATAATACTTACACCTAATACAGTTTCTAAGTTCGAGCAAAAGAAATAAGTGTTTTTATTTTGATGTTACTTTGTCATCTATTACTTCTATGTTATTTAAAAGTGCTCTAAATAGAAAGTTCATTTTATATTAATACACCTGCAATGAGTTTTATTGGAAACGAACGGTTGCACTAGTGATGTTTAGAGACATGGATTAGAGTGCATTGATTAATCTGAAAACGTGTAAAGCTTTAATTTTTGGAGCAAGTGGCTAGCTTCTGACATGACACGTACAAGATACCAGTTAAAGTCATCTGGGTATGGTACCCTAACTGAGAAAATTTCGACTCCCATTTATCCGGTTATTTCCGTTCATCGCTTCGCTCAGTTGTTGGTGATAACGATTTCAGATCATAATTTTGTTGTTTTTGGGCTTTAGGCTCCGTCGACAACGTGATAATTTGCGCCGTAAGGTTGTAATCGACCCAGTGTCTCCTGAAACGTTCTGATTGAAGTCTGATAAGTTAGCTCAGTTTATAATAACTATACCAAATGATACAGTATATTAAAAATATTTAATGCTTATATCTCTTGCCATCAGACCTCACCGCTCTTTGTTCAATATGCCCTAGTGGTGCCAAGTTATTACGTAAATAACAGCAACCGAGACCTGACACATCTTTCAGTGTAATACTGGTCGTGAACATATTTTAGGCAGAAATTAATTAAGTCTTCTCTAAGTAATATACTACTTTCTGCGTTTGAGATCCGAAATTTCTCCATAACAATTTTGAAATTAACTTAAACATGTTTGAGTGCATATTAAGTACTGTCATAGCTCTTACCTTTTACAGGGCGTTCACCGGAAAACGCTACCCTCCCAGTCTGTTGCCTTCGGCAACTTGCTCGGTCAGTCAAGCCAGCAGTTTCCGCCACACGCCACCGTGAATCACCGCACTGTTTAACACCTCCGCTGCCCCAACAGTGCAGTGCAGTGACCCTTACATTGTTAAGAACGGTTTCTTTGCATTGTAGATAGTTTGTGACTTCAGTCTCTTATTAATCAGTGCTGTGAATAAACGTTTCTTTGCGGTTTGGCTGGTTTGGGGCTTCATACTCTTATTAATCTGTACCGTGTTTGAGTGTGAGTAAAATTATGGTACGTTACAGTTTGCAACAAAGAATATTTCTCTACGATACATATGTGAAGAAGAAGTCGTTTAAAAAGTGTCGCAGTAAATTTCGTCACGAATTTCCTGTCGCTTTACTGCCAGCTAAATCAACAATTCTGCGTCTGGTTAAAAAAGTAAGAGAAACGGGTTCATTTTTTAACAAAAAGAGACTGTCGGTCAACCGTATTCTCACAGAGGAGAAAATTGACGATATCGCTTTTCGACTAGAACAGTCACCCAAAAAATCATTAAGTCAGTTAGGGCAGCGTGTATCTCGAAGATGTGAAATGTGCATTACACAAGAGGGTCAACACTTCCAGCATCTTTTATAAGGTAAGCTAATGAATTACGTCACATTTAAATGCTTAGCACACAAGTTTATGAAGTTTATGAAGCGTAATTATTATGAAATAGTCCGCGGCCGACGGTCGAACAATGCCGGAAACTGACCGCTCGCTCGCCGGGAGCAGTTTCTTCCTTGTAGCGCTAACAGTGGGTTGCGTTTCCCGGCGAACGCCCTGTATTTTTCACAGAAAAATTAGTTTGTAGGCTTGTATACTGTGATGAAACAATACTAATATCTCGTTCTATGTCTTCACCCTCTTCTGTACTTTTCTATTTTCAGTTTTTAAGAGAATCAACTGTTGTTAAGCTGAAACTATTGTCCAGGTTGTATTCAATTACGCGCCATATTCGGTATGAGGAATACTTTGTGAGACTATACATATTTAGCATAATCCAGAGGAGTAGCACAGGGTTGGAGAACCAGTGCAGTGTTAGATATACATTTAAGTCCTTTAAGTTGCGGCTGTGTGGTAACTCAAAAATACATTTTAAATGTTCTGTCCAAATATATGCTTCATTATAAAGCGAAATTAACATTAGCAAGGATTTATTAATAAAGATCTTCCAGGTAATAGCACAAATGTGTAAGCGAGAAACTAAATATGACATTTCATTCCAATGGCATAAATTCGTTTGACAAACTATTACAAGTATTATTATTTGGAACATTAAATTTAAGAGCCAACTTTTATGTCGATGAATGTGTGGAAGACTGACAATGCTTAAATACCTTACTGAGCGTCTTTAATTCCATGAAGGTGAGATTAATTAACTTGTGAATTAATTGAAGAGTGAATATTTTATATAAAGTTCTCAAATTAGAAGACATCGTACTTCATTTTGGTCAAAATAAATTATATAACCACTCGTAAATTGTTCTCAGTAATTCATTTATGTTAGAAGAAGTATGTTAGGAGTACTGTGAATGCTAAACAACCTCTTAATCTTGTATACGTAAACCAAATGTTCAAGGGGTCTCAATGTTACTGAATTTTCAGTAGACATAGTTATTACCAACATGTACAACTTACCTTGCTTAATATATATCTCCGAGTTTTGTTGCACTTTTTTTCCTCTCTATTTTCTTATTAAATTAACTAAAACCTCTTTTCAAAGTTTTTCCAGTATTTGTTTTCACAATATTTTATGAAACTGTAAACAGTGATCTAAAATAGAGTGAGTAGAATTTTAGTCCAAAAAAATTGTTTCTAGTTTCAAAATGTGAATTAAATGTCTTTTGATTAATTTTTATTTTGTATGTTCTGTGTGAATGTAAATGGTACCTAAATTATTCTTTTATAAGAATAATAGTCTTTTTTCAGATTAATTGCATTTTTATGTTTTTTTGTGTACATGATTAAATATTCCATTCTTTTTCATTTAAATTATGCTCTACCTTGTTTACCACGATAATAATGATATGCCATACATACCTGTACAATCAAAAAACAAGCAAATTTGTTTAATATAAAAAATATAATTAACTAAGAGTCAAACAAATCAATCTCTATCGATATGTTTGTAAATCAAGACAATTATATATATAAAAATATCAACGTCCGTTGAGGACTGGAGTATAGTGCTATGGAAATAATTTGTGTGTATCCGAAAACGCCAACCATCTATGCAGCCTGCTGCGGTTTATTCGCCTGCTAAACTATCTTTCAGCTCCGGTCTATACATAATTATTTTTTTGGTAATTATCATTCCATCAAGAAATAAGCATGAAACCATTGAAAAAAATGTTTATGCAAATGTGGAAATTAGAACAGACTCACTCATTCTTTAGCAATAAGGAAAGTAACAGAAAGCTGACGTCCTGTGTGAAGAGATCAGAACAGAAATACTGTTTGAAAAATTATATAAATAAATATTTATCTTGTCTTCCCGGTGTAGAGAACAGGAATTAAAGGTAGTTTCCTTTTTTCCTGTTCATACGATCTTTTTGTTCAAAATGTTCTACTCATTCTCATACTGTGCGAAAATTTATGGTACACGCGTTTAAATGACAACATGAAATTAATTTTTTTTTATACTGTATTGGTATCCTGTAACACCTTATGCCGTGAAATACTTTTTTAAAATCCTCCGCGAATGAAAGACTCAGAGAAGGAAGAAAAAATTATTTTGGCTCTATGAAAGAACAGAAAGCAGAATGTTGGATCATAAATTATCCTCAACAAAGTTTTGTTTACTGCAATTCACGAACGAAGACATCCAGAAATTCTCAGTTAAAACTTTGCATTTTAACTGGGAATGTCTGGAAGTCTTCGTTCGTGAACTGATATCGATTATTTTTAATATTGTTTTTATCCAATCCAAGAACTAGTCTTTGCTGTTAGTACTACCACCTGTGTTTATACATGTTTTTTTTATTTAATTGCGAACATGTTATAGTTACCGAAGAGCACAGTGAATAATGTTTCATTAGTGTAAGAATGATAAAATATCGAGGCAGGTACTGAATCGAAGAAAGTGCGAGTTTGAGATCCCATATCAGTCCTCGTTGAAGCATACTCCCAGGCAGCAGGTAAATCTTCTCTGTTGGATAGACTCAAATGCAACATGGAATTCGGGAAGGAGTTTATACCAGATTGAAGTCAGTCATTTGAACAGGAACGTACGTTTATTTTGCAGTGAGCAGATATACAAGCAAGAGTAACGCTCGAGCGAGACGTCAGACTGCACGGGGAATGGTCTAAAGGAGTTCAGCGACCAATCACTAGTCCCAGGACTACTGTGCATACGTCATACACCCCGTGCAGCCCGAGCACTCTCGACGGCATTCACACAAACTAGTGTAATACAATTTAAACAAATGTCTTCGAAAACACGAATAAGAGATAGGAATTTGGGTCACCAGGGAAGTTCGAGGTAACAAGGATAGAGGAAATTATGGGAGATACAAATTTTTTCTTCTTCTGGAAGCAATCGCCTCCGAAGGGGGAAACAGATATTTTTATGGAAATAATAACTATTTAAATTATCTCTTAAAAATACGTCAATAGCTAGGCAAAAGCAGTTTTTAAAAAATTCAACATGACAAATTATTCACTTTATTTTGCTTAAACATTAATAGGATGTACTTTCTGTGATATCACGCTCGAGTCGTTAGTACAAGAGCGTCTGATTTTTTTGTTCTTTTTCTAAAACATCGGAAGATCTGTAGCTGAGGATCTTACACAATTCATAGGACGCGTTCTTTGTACAATCACTTCGATCACTCAAAAAGATTAACTGGCTTGCTAAACATAATAATAATAATAATCATAATAATATTTATTAATATATATTAAAAACAAACTTACAATAGCCTCTGATTTTTCTTATTTTTTTAATTTTTAATATTTCTCACTTGTTTGTGTGTTGTTGTATTTTCGTTTTCTGTAACATTCAAAGCGTCTATTTGTATGACAATTTTACAAATCGTAAAACACAATCACGTGTGCTTTAAATTTGCGCACAAAATATACATTACTTCGCACATATTTTTTTTTTTTTTATCTTCAGTGTTAAGGTTTCACAATTCCGTCGAAGCCTTTTGCTGTACAAAATACTACAAACACTAAAAATCTACCTGAAGTTCTCTTTCAGTAAATTCCTTTTAATTTTCACAGTCACTCGAGCTTTTATGAACTAGTTGAAGTTTTTTTTTTTTTTTTTCATACACATTTATTTTATAATTGATACCACTAACAAAGATTTGGAAAGACGCGAAAAGAATGTTGTCTTGACACAAAAGAGGAATGTGCAAATAGAAGGAAATTATGGTTTTGAAACTGTTTTAACAGGAGGAAATCGTTGTTACTGGGTATCTCAGTCAAGGGCACTTACCATTAAAATATAGATTAAAGAAAATTCATTTCTTAATACTAATTCTCAAACGACAAAGAAATGGAAACAAATGAAAAATATAAATACGTTTTACAGACATTTCTATGAAAATATTTTGATTTTTTTGTGAAATTTTTGAACACATTTTGTGTTCTAATTAATGTAAAAACAATATACCTAGTTTATGACCACCCTCTCTTACCAGGGTGCGAGGAAGAATTAAAATCTATAAGAGAAATAACATCCGAATCTTCACAAGAGTATATCACTCACGCAGTTTCTTTGATACGCTCTCGTACACAACAGCATTCAAAAGTCAACCATGGTGCACCTCGAATTCTGTGGCCACCATGGAAATACAAAAATTAGTACTGGCACAATAACATCCGCAATATAGTAGTTTGGTGACAAAAGTCTTTTCCTCTCAACCACAGTAGCCAGTCTTATGTCAAAATACTGAAATTTCTTCTTTTTTTAAAAAACCTTTCAATTTCTATACAATTAATACAATCGAAAAAACTGTATTATTTTGTAAATATTAAGAAAAAATGGGAAGATGATGAAAAAAAGTTGAAACATGGAAGAAGCTTTGGAGAGAAAAAAATTTGTAACATCTTCGTTAAACCACATAGAAAAACTTGGATTAAGAAAAATTCGTCTTAGAAATGATTGGCGACGAGACCCTGATGTGAACAGAGCTAGGACGTCCACACATCAAACCGCACCGCAAACCCCAGCCAACCACACCTCTCGCCTACAGCTTGTTTGAGCATTTCTCACCCCGTGTTGCGCCCTCGTTGGTACGAACCCTGATACTGTTTTTATTTTAAAAAATCTTTCAGTGTTCTGATGGTTTAGATAATTTTTTTTATTTATTTTTTTTTTACATTTGTTACTCTCTTCCATCCAATGAAAGGGCAATATCGTAATTTGTTTTACTAAACACTAGCGGACAGGTGGATTTCTAGGTACACAGAAGAGCAGTGCCCAGACTACGACACTGTCCCTAAGGAAACTGCAACGCCCGGTGGTTTGGTAACACTTTCGAGATTTGGCAACGTTTGTTTTGATTCACTAACACTCTACAGTCAACCAGAGTATCTTTGTGCCTGTCTGGGAGGCTCGAAACACTACAATGAACTGGCCCCTGATAACGTTTCGCCTACTCTCCTCAGTCCTCTTCGCCTCTGTGTCTACAGCCCGGTTAGAAAATAAGTGCGAAGAAGGGCTGGGAGCGGGCGGGCAGTGGTCGCCTACACGTGCCGCTTCATGTGCAGCGCCAGGTGGTCGGAGCGAGAGAAGCACCTGTCGCAGTGGCGGCATTTGAACGGCTTGGCGCCGGTGTGCTTGCGGTAGTGGCGCGTCAGCTCGTCCGACCGCGCGAACCTCCACTCGCAGCCGTCCCACGAGCACTTGTACGGCTTCTCCCCTGCAACACACAATCACAAGTTCCCTCTATAGACAACTCTTATGCTCAATGTTATTTAATATTACACAGACGCGTGGTACTGGGCATCTGTGGCAGGAATTGAGCTAAAAAAAAGAACAAGGTAATGAAGATAACAAGAAACACTGTCCCTTCGAAGCATGTGTTACTCCGCGGCAAGAAATTGAAATGGGTACATTCGTTTGTTTTTCTGGGAAGCGAGGTCACTACCAACGGAAAGATAGAGGAAAAAATAGGTCAGAGAATAAGGAAGAGTGGACAATTGTATCATCAGATAAAGGATTTAATCTGGAGGTGGAATATAGGGAGGGAAGCGAAAATTCTACTCTATAAGGTATATTACCAGCCCATACTGACCTGGACTTGGACAGAGAGAGATATTAGCAGATTTCAGGCAGTAGAGACGTGATTTCTCAGAAGGATAGGGAATGTCACGAGGAAAGATAAAATCAGAAACGAAAATATCAGCGAGAGACTACAAGTTTAGAATAGATGTTAACAAGGAAAATACTTCAATGGATGGCGTATGTTATGAGGAAGAATGAGGGGAGGATGCCGAAGGTAGTATTGCTGAACAACGGGAAGTATTTTTAAAGTACTATTGTGTCTGTCGCTACCAAGTACAATAAATGAAAGTAAAAAGTTTTCCTAAACTTTAAATGCCTTTCACTCAGAGGTGTATTTGTGCATACGTAGGAACAATTTTCACAACAACTACAAGGAATACAGAGGTTAAATTTTCGGGGAAGACTTATACAGGGCGTTCGCCGGTAAACGCTACCCTCCCAGTCTGTTGCCGTCGGCAACTTGCTCGGTCAGTCCCGCCAGCTGTTTCCGCCAACCGGCACCGTGAATCACCGCACTGTTTAACACCTCCGCTGCCCCAACAGTGCAGTGCAGTGACCCTTACATTGTTAAGAACGATTTCTTTGCATTGTAGATAGTTTGTGACTTCAGTCTCTTATTAATCAGTGTTGTGAATAAACGTTTCTTTGCGGTTTGGCTGGTTTGGGGCTTCATACTCTTATTAATCTGTACCGTGTTTGAGTGTGAGTAAAATTATGGTACGTTACAGTTTGCAACAAAGAATATTTCTCTACCATACATATGTGAAGAAGAAGTCGTTTAAAAAGTGTCGCAGTAAATTTCGTCGCGAATTTCCTGGCGCTTTACTGCCAGCTAAATCAACAATTCTGCGTCTGGTTAAAAAAGTAAGAGAAACGGGTTCATTTTTTAACAAAAAGAGACTGTCGGTCAACCGTATTCTCGCAGAGGAGAAAATTGACGATATCGCTTTTCGACTAGAACAGTCACCCAAAAAATCATTAAGTCAGTTAGGGCAGCGTGTGTCTCGAAATATGTTCAGAAGATGTGAAATGTGCATTACACAAGAGGGTCAACACTTCCAGCATCTTTTATAAGGTAAGCTAATGAATTACGTCACATTTAAATGCTTAGCACACAAGTTTATGAAGCGTAATTATTATGAAATAGTCCGCGGCCGACGGTCGAACAATGCCGGAAACTGAGCGCTCGCTCGCCGGGAGCAGTTTCTTCCTTGTAGCGCTAACAGTGGGTTGCGTTTCCCGGCGAACGCCCTGTATATTGCAGGCACAAATATTTATAAAGAATTGAGCATCCTTTAATTCGTTTAGAGGTTTTAGGTATATTTATATTAAAATTTTTGCTACAGTTTAATGCTTACAAAATTAAAATTAAGTTATAAATTCCATTTGTAATTATATTTTATTCCTTCTTCATATAATTAGAGATATTTATATACATTTAATGGTGGAAAATAATGAGAACAATACCTCTTATAATATTGCTGACACAGGTGCCTCTATCGGGAGAGGTCAACAAATATTAGAAGTAACCATACAAGTGTCATTTTCTCAGATAGGGTCAGCGTACTAAGTCATAAAAGAGAGAGTTTTTTATGTTGTATATTTTGGCCTCGCAGATATTTTAAAGTTAGTTGTGCATTTTCAGTTACATCCTCCATTAATAATTTAAAATTTTATACGTAATAGTATCAGAATTATAGGGCTATTTACTATGCAAAATTGCTATGTGTTTTAGCGTATAACTGCTGAACAGTGTGGTGTAACACGACACATTTTGTCCACAAGTTCTTGTTGACCGAGTATGCCACGGCAAAGAGTGACGACCCACTACACCCAAATGTCTAACTGTGAAAGAGTTCGGAGAGTTGGCGTGTTTGAAATAGGTGCATCATATCGTGAAATCTCTCGAAGGATTGGCCGTAGTGCAACGTCAGCATACAGGCTTGTTACACAGTGGATGAAAGAAGGCTCTAGTACTCCTAGACCAACCACAAGTCCTTACAGATGGACAACAGCACGTGAAGACCGCTAAATTGTGTGGGTGGCTGTTGCTGGCAGACGGGTGACTGCAATGGTCACAGAGAGAGTGATATCCCAGATGAAATTAAACCAATTGCTTGAAGCTGGGTTACACTCTCTGACCCTTATGCAATGTGTTCCATTAACCTGATTTCATTGTCAGCATCGTCTAACCTGGTATTATGCAAAACGCAAATGGACACCTGAAAGGCCACTGGTCTCATGATTCGAGGGCAAACAGTTTCGACAGCAGGAGTGAGTTGGTAGTCGTTGAAGGCACAATGACAGCCCACCACTACTGTGAACTCATTGTGTTCACCATCCAAATCGCATCTTCCGACAAGATAATGCCCGTCCACATTGTGGGGCCGTCACATCACAAGCCTTGCGGGAGATTACAATCACAATTTGGACAGCACGGTAACCAGATTTGTCCCCAGTAGAGCATGTGTGGGATGCCAGGAGTAGAAACATTAGATCACTTGGTCACCCAGCACAAACAGTGCATCAACTGACTGCACAATACATGCAGCTGTAGAGAGACATGCCCCAAGAACACATCCGGAGACGTGTTGATTTAATGGGGGCAAGGATCCAAGATTTATAGATGCTCAAGGTATGCATTGCCGGTCCTGGCAGTGTAGTGGCTAGCGCGCTGGCCTCACATTGCAAGGGCCGGCGGTTCGAGTCCGGTCTCGGGCATGGGTGGTTTTAATTAAGTGTTGTGCTCGTCTTGTGTTGTCCTCACAGTAGTGTCCACAATATCATAGTTAATTTCTGATACAGCAGTTGCAATGTAAACAAATTGGAGCTGGCTAAATGGTCGAAAAGACCGAAGGCCAAATAAAAAAAGGTATTCTCATTTCTTACCGACAACTGTATCTAAAGCTAATAAACTTATCCTGATCTAATTTTGCTATCACTTCTTCTATGTATGACCCTGGAAATATTTATAGTTTCCTAAAACTTAACCTGTATGAGTGTTGCACATTTAATTTCCGCCAGTGTATATTTACAGGAACGGAAAAATCAATATTAAATGAATTAACCAAGTTAACAAATAAGACCCTATTCAGCACACTAAAAACACAAGAAACAACAACAAAACAGGAGAAATAATACATAAATATCACAGACAGTAAGTCGATCCCAGAAACAGATATATAATTTAACAGAACGTAAAACATAGATAAAATAACAACAAAAAAACCTAGATTGGCAATCACAAACACAACAAAAGGGAGTAACAAAACCAGCTGTGTGTAGCATACATGTGTAAATTGACAGTAAAACGATCACTATAACAATAAGTAAGGCTTGTAAAACAACGGTTTGAAGAATTTTCAATTGCAACTTCAATAAATAATTCCGCGAAGGTGTACAAAGTGATTTTCCAGACCAGTATATCAGGATTATCACTATATCTGTGAGAGCAATATAGTATATTATATATACTTGTAATAATATACATGTAAAAAGATACACTTTCAGCCTCGCACCACAAGCGCGAAACCCGCCTGAGAAATAATAAATAACATTCACTACAATATAGATGGAGTTTTATTTAGGAAATTTATTGTTTAACAACTGCGAACAATGGCCTATAGCCAGATTAAAACTATCAATAGTTTATGATAAATCCTGCTACTTATAATAAGCATTGGCATCAGGACCTTGTCCAAAGCACTGAGCATTAGGACTGGAACAATACTCGACCAACAAATAGGAGAGTATCAGGGCGGGTTTAGAAAAGGAAGGTCATGAGCGGACCAAGTCACGAATTTAAAGAATATACCCCGTCCGGGCATCGAGATTTGGGTTTTCCATGGTTTCCCAAATCACTCCAGGCAGATGCCGGGATGCTTCCTTCAAAAGGCCATGGCCGAATTCCTTCCCATTCCTTGCCCCCCATCCTTTCCCGTCTCTAAAAGACCTCGCTGTTAGAGAGACGTCAAGCAGATAAAATAAATAAAGAATATACTAATTAGAAAAATCAGAAATGTAAAATCCACTTTAATAAAACGCGCTGAACCTCAAGGGTGGACGTGACTTCGATAAATCGGAAACATTCGGCGAGTACGATGATACCCGAACAGATAGTTACGCTGGCCGCCGCTGCAGCGCTGAATGACTAATCAGGAAACTTCAAATGAATAACTGCACTGGCTTTATTTGAGGGAATGTTGTTAAAAGGAAGTGTAAATTTCAAATAAATAATTAAATTTAATTTTATTTGCAATTACATTGATAAAAGGAAGTGTAACTGCGATGCCCACTAAAAAGTAACTTTTTACTGCAGCTAGGAGAATGCAATAGCTGTTTCCTCTAAAAATTGTTTGTAAAATCTCAACACGCCAGAGATTTTGTTTTTTCCTTTGAAAATAATTGGTAGTTTCCGATATACGAGGGTGAGTCAAATTAAAACCTTAAATATGTAATAAAAAATCGAAATTTCGCGTCGCTATCCTGTAAGTTGGTAAGCGTGCTACAGAAGCGTGCAGAATGGCCTGTAGGTGGCAGCTTAGTGCAGATGCACAAATACCGTCGGAGTATCAGTATAAAGATGGCTGCCCCACTTGAGACTTGCACCAGGAAAGAACAGCGTTCTGTTATTCGGTTTTTGAGTAGTGAAGATGTGAAACCTATTGCAATTCATCGAAGAATGACGGTTCAGTGCGGTGATGCATGTTTGTCACAGCAGCAAGTCTACGAATGGAGTAGGAAGTTCGCAAATGGTGTGACTTAAGTGGAAGATGCTCCTCGTCCAGGTCAGGCACAACGAGTTGTGACTCCACAGAACATTGCAGCAGTTGAAGCCATAGTGATGGAAAACCGCCGAGTGATACTGAATGACATTGCAGCATGTTTAAAGATTAGTCATGTTTCGGCACACCACATTGTGCATGATGTGCTCCAGTTTTACAAAGTGTCTGCAAGATGGGTGCCACGGCATCTGACTCCTGAAATGAGAAAACTACATGTTGTCGCTTGTGAAGAACTTCTTCAGCGCTTTGAACGAGAAGGTGATGGCTTCCTTGCAAGAATCGTTACTGGGGATGAAACCTCGGTTCACTTCCACCAACCGGAAACGAAGAGAGCGAGCAAGGAATGGCGCCATTCCTCATCACCAAAACCAAAGAAGTTTCGAACAGAACCATCAGTAGGGAAGGTTATGCTGACTCTCTTTTGGGACGAAAAAGGCGTCATTTTGGAGCATTACATGCCTAGAGGGACCACTGTCACCAGTGCATCATACACAGATCTCCTAAAAAACATCTTCGGCTTACAATCAAATCAAAGCGACGTGGATTGCTGTCATCAGGTGTCCTTTTGCAACATGACAATGCAAGGCCCCACACTGCCCGTACAACAGTTGCAACAATCACAGACCTGCATTCTGAGTGTCTTCCTCATCCACCATACTCACCAGACCTTGCCCCAAGTGATTTCCATATGTTTGGATCATTCAAAGAAGCAATGGAGGAAAGAAGTTCCGTTCTGATGAAGAGGTACGCCACGCGGTGCATGAGTGGTTGCGCGAACTACCAAAAGATTTATTTTTTTTTCTAAAGGAATTTATGCACTTTGTAAGCGCTGGAGGGGTTGCATTGAGCGTGGGGGAGATTATGTTGAAAAGTGATACAGCTTTGTACCACTTCTACACAATAAATAATATTTAAAAAAATATTTAAGTTTTTCATTTGACTCACCCTCGTATTTAATTTCTATGATGGCGATGCATATTTCCTATAGAGAGGTGGTGAAACTGTATTAATTATACTGTATGTACTATCCTACAAGTAGGACAACGAACATGAGCAGCAGGTGGAATAGCTGGTGCAGACACACGTCGTCAGGTGTATAATGTAATTACAACCTGGGGGTGAGTAGGGAAGACAGGTAGAGACACTCGCGCCGTGAGAGGGCGGGCCTTGCAGACAGACGGTTTTATTCAGCTAAAAACAACACCGCAACACCTCAAAACCATTCACACCTACATCAGCAGAATCTCGTTATTTATAAGGCTTTCTGATAGCCCATTAATGAGGTAAATAATACTCGATGCTTTTTCAGACCCTGCTAACCACAGAGCGGTGAGGAGAAATCTGGAGGTGCAATTATGGGGAGAGCATAAGGGTTTCGCTACTTAAGAAGAAACATAACGCAACATTTAAGCTAAATAGAATCAATTAGTTCACTGTGCTGCTTAAAACTAATTTCTGACCTTTCACTTCATATATTACGGTTGTTACTATCGTACATATTTACATTACCAGCAAATATAAACTACGCTCTGGTGGCTGTATGGTTAAGTGGTTAAGACGTCTTACCTGAAATCGAAAGGTCCCCAGTTCGTATCCCTGGTTCAGCAGAGATTTTAGTATGCCCCTAACCCGACCATCAAATCCGACACTAATGCTGTTTAATGTGAAGTAGACAAGAACGCTTCCGTGGGTTGGATTCCACGTTAATCTGTAGGTCTCTTCTAGGGCTAAGAACCCTAGCTGCAACACGAATGTGTAAGATCCAAAGTAAATTCAATACAATCGAAGTCTTAACGTGGTCATAATTGGCCCAAACGGACATACCATCAAACGACGGCAATGAAAGGGAAACCTCAGTGTGTCTGGTAACTTCACCAAAAAAATCAGAGGAGAGGAAGTTCTTAAATGAGAACAGACGTTCTCTACCAGATGTAAATGGCATTAAAGGGTATCATTCTCACGTTTTAAACGATTGGAATATCAGTAATCTTTGTAGGCATCCAGAAGCTTCGCTGTAGGTAGATATAGAAGCGCACTACACACGCAGACGGAGAAGTTAGTTATACCCTGTTCACTCTACACTGGCGGTTCAAGGTCGCGTTCTCCTCGCCCCGCTCCTCACCTCACCACCATCTCCCGTCCCCACCTCCCCGAGTTGCCTGCTGGGTCCAGGTACGCGAGTGTCAAATTCCCCCGTCGCATGCAGGGGTAGGGGAAGTGAACTGGGGAAACAGCTATCTGACTTTGAGCAGCTCAGTTATCCGACGGGCAGTAGTAAGGAAGTCGCTCAGTTGTTATGCAGTGATAGGAGACGCCCAGTTTCTGTTTATGTGGCTTGGTCAACTTAGAAGTTTTCATGTAAAGATGTATGAACGTTGAAGCTATTTACCATCGTCTTCAGTATTTAGTCATTTGAAGCGCTTAAGAAATTCACTAAAACAACATAGCTGAGATATAATAAACTTTCTGATAGAAAAAATCTGAATTCTTCAATAATATCACCACGGTATTAATAGCAATAATAACAGCATAACCGCAAGAGCGTAGTGACGATTTAAATTATATGCCGACCATGACAGGAGTAATTATCACTTGCGAATTACATTACAACCTCAACAGAAAAGCTTCTCTAAATGCTGCTGAGACTGTGCATGATATTCTTATCCGCGTGACTAGCAAAACAACATACAATGCCTGAAAACTGCCAGCTGTGCTTCAAATTAGAACAGTTCAGATTTTGCAGTATCGACTAAAATCGGATTCGTATAAAATTTTCACGTGAACTCATGTAAATGTCGTCTTTGAGCTTTTTAATACAAATAGAAATTCTGCATCCACCTTACGTCATACATCTTGCCTATTTTTAAGGGGTATATTAAGGACAAAGTACATGTGACGTGTATTTGAATAAAGAAATTATAATTGTAACTTGATACATATTGCAGAACACAACAGAAATTTAATATTGCTTAGACGTTTCCAATGCAACAAGACGTGCACGTATTTGCAGTGTCATAGTTTGTAAACTTTTGAAGCACATGTTGAAGTGTCATGATATGTTATTAAAAAGCTTTTGGAATTACAGTTTTGAAAACGAACTATATGTTTGTACTACAGAAGTTTTCTTATAATAAATGTTTTTGATCAGTGAAAGAATGCGTATTCACCCTATGTTTTTAAAACATGACGCTTACTCGATTTGAGATCATTAGAAGGTCAGTAAAATTTTTCTACTAAATGTGTGGTTCAGCACTTCAAATGACATGTGTAACACGGTGTCGGCAACTGTTGTAATTTATTATCTCTATAAACAGTGCACACTACAGTACTGTCAGGTATATTTCTGCTTTACAAAACGATACCGTTTGCTCAATTTGGGAACTATTGCATGTGTAATCGTCGGTTGAGCAGTACGGTCCTCGTTTAATGATCGAAAAGTAATTAATCAGGATGTGAAGCCACAAGTTAATTAAACAGACCTTTATTTCTTTTTTTTTATCTGTTTAACGTCTCTCTAACAGCGAGGTCTTTAGAGACGGAAAAGGATGGGGGGGGGGGGACAGGGAATCGAAAGGAATTCGGCCATGGCCTTTTGAAGGAAGCATCCTGGCATTTGCCTGGAGTGATTTGGGAAAACATGGAAAACCCAAATCTGAATGCCCGGACGGGATTCGAACCGCGGTCCTCCTGAATGCGAGGCCAGAACGCCATTACACCACCACGCTCGGTAAACAGACCTTTAGTCCCAACGGATATCCCTTTATGTATGAGAAACATATCAGGTCCCTTTCATGTAAAAATATTTGTCAGTTTAAAGACAGATTAATATTTCATGAAATTTGAGTGTTGAAATTGTCAATTTCAGTATAGGCATTGATTACCTGAATCAAGTAAAACAGAAAAAAGTGACTTTTTAATTTGCAGCAATGCCAAAATAACAAGGATTAATGCCTGATTTGTGTTTCTTTATATGCAGACAAAAAATTTGTCAAACTTGGTAATATAATGCTGTAGAGAAGAAGGTGCCCTCAGGGCTATTCTCTCGGGAACAGAATGCCTCTCTAAGGTGGCAGGGTATTTCCCGCACCCCTCGCATCTAAGCCGACCGTACCTTCTCTTTTCGCCTGATGTAAAATTCCTGTTCCCCCAATATCGGCTACGGTATCGAAAGGGCATGCCCCGCCGTCTAAAGCTGGCTCCTGCCGATGAGATTCTGCCCCCGCGAGTCAGGGGGCGGACACTGCCCCCGGGGGCCGCATTAAGACAGATGAAGCGCTGTGGGGTGCGTGCCCGTCAAGGTCAGCGTGAATGTCAGCCCCCACGACAAACAATTTCCTGTATCCAACACGCCACTCTCATCTGGACTGCGGCCTTTCTTATTTTCCGGTAAATCGTCTCTTCTATACTCTCCTTTCCCGTTACATCATATTTTCTCACTGTGGCCAATGGGGACTTTCATTTCAACTTCTTTCCGAAAGAAGGTGATAATATCTGACCAGTGAAGAAAATACACTAACATTGAAGTCATTGGGCGGCAGGATGCAAATGTACAGATGACACTCACATCGCGTGAAAAGAATATAAACAGACAAATACTTGTCAGAGCTGTCAGCTTGTCTCCTGTGTGTACTGTGAAACGTTTATTAACAATAAAATTCCGAAGAAAATTATTCCAGGTTGAATGAATAATAATAAAGACCAACGCGTGAAGCATGGAATTTCGAAAGTGGTTTCAAAATTTAGGATTTCTCGCTGAACAGTCTCAAGGGTGTGTAGAGAGTATCCCATTGCTGGTATTATCTCCCAGACGGGAAGAGCAATTGCAGACAATGTCTGCTGAATGGACAGTCTCATAGCATTAGACCCTAGATAACTGAAAGAAGGTAGCTTGGACTGATAATTCTCGTATTCCGTTAATTGAATTCTACTGAGAGTAGCAAGGCATTGTGCAAGGTAGTAGTGATTTCACAATGGTTGGAATACTGTGTTCAAAATGAAACGGTCTACGATATAACATATCAACGGGAGGTGCTGCAGATAACCACTGGGAACTCCCACTGACTAGAAGAGTCGAGTCCATACAATGTTGAGTTCTTAGTCTTTGCCTAGTTTATTAGAGGGATAAACCATTACGTTTGGCATTTCAATGTGAATGTAACATTTCTCCAAGTTGCAAGTTTCCTATATACCACTCGATACAATTATTGAAATATTTTTAACAACCTGTTTCTATGTACCAAGTCTCTAGAGAAGTATGAAACCTTAATCATATCACAAAAGACGGGGTGAAGAGCATGAAAGGTGAGTCTGTAAGGCGTATAACATGTCGGCAGCCTGTGAACGAGTGATTGTACTGCTAGCAGTAGGTTCTTCTTCCCTTCTTAATTGAACATAATTATGGCAATTATTCTGACACTGCTCATTTTACTTCTTGCTTGTATTCCTGGGTTTAAACCCCGCCGGAAAAGATATCTTTTGACTTATGGTGACGGACAAATTATCAAACAACTGTATATTCCGTAAGAGATGAGAGACGTCTGCAATCTCAACGAAAATTGTTTGTAGATGGCCACAGTTTCAGACTTTTAGTTAAGTAGTGAGTTTTTGACGCTCAAAGGGCTTAATTTCCAAACAAACCCTTTACTTCAAATTTGCTATGAAGGGAGTGGAACGCTTAGTTCTCTAAGTCCGTATTTTCTTTGTTCTCACTTCCCGTTCTCCGTTTCCTCCCTGAAACCTATTTACCTGTTTTTAGACGGATGTGCGGAACTTTGTCCTCAGAATATGTATACTCATCACATTTGTTTTCCATTTTGTTTCCTTTTCCAATCTACGAATACACATTGCTACAAAAAATAAAAATCCTCATTAAATTTTAGAATTATATTAAAATTGTTGCAGATTGTTTTCTTCAATGTTTCTTTTGAAATTTAATAGTATTATACGCAATATAGATAGTAAGAATGAGGATAAGCTTAATAATGGTGCTTCTAAAGAAGGTTAAGGTCTTATTATATTTTTAATTTTTCTAAACAATCTGCAGTAATATTTAACCTTTTCCCAAACTTAATTTTGATAGCAACTTAAACGTTCCTGGTTTAAATTAGTATTTCAGTGATAAAAATTATCTACTGTATGTAGATGATAGTATAACTAGGACTAACAGCTTCCCTTATCGAAAGATTCTTCCTGAATAAATTTGCAGATGTTTATGCAACTGGTCAGGGGTGGATCCAGGATTTTGTTTTGGGGGGGGGGGGTGCGCGAGCGGATTTTGGTTTGGGGGGGGCTTGGCTTGAGTGAATTTTGGTTCAGAGGGCTTGCCTTCAGTGGATTTTGGCTTTGGGGGGGGCTTGAGTCGGGAAAAAGGTAGTATTTATAGCCTCCTCGGGCCTCAAATCCGTAGAGCTAAAAAAAAAAAAAAAAAAAAAAAAAAAAAAAAAAAAAAAAAAAGTCTCAAAACTACAATATGGGGGGTGGACCAAGATACTTTTGGGGGGGGGGGCTTGAGCCCCCTAGCCCCCCCCTGGATAGCCCCTGCAACTGGTGTTAGAAAATACACAGCATTTTGATTTTTAAACTGAACTAGGTTGAAAAATCGTCTGTCTCAATCAATGATTAACGTAATTAACTTGCGTCATTTTCATCCAAACAAAGTATCTGAATGCAATCAGTGATGATTCACAAGTAATGGGGTTTCCACAAGTAATGGGGCTTCCACAAGTAATGGGGTTTTCTTTGACTGTTGCAAGTCAGAAAAAAAAGAAGAAGAAGAAAATTATGAAGTATGCTGTGAAAGCAGGAACTTGATGTAACGATGCGTTAAGGCAAGTTTTGAAAACAGGAAAACGTATTATCACAGTTGATTTACAGGATTCTTGGTACGTAATTGATACACTTGGTTATCTAGTATTGTTTTGCAATGAAGAATTTGAGCTTAGTGGCTTTCGACTTGGTGTTCTCAGTTCAGACAAACACAACAGAAGGAAGTGGGGTTTGATTACATCATCCAGTATTAAACTCAAATGAAATGTCGTAGAATCATAGGAAGCAGAGATATTAAAGTCTATTATTAGAGTCTAACACAAACCTGCCAATTCTCCGTGTAACAATAGAGTCTGCATTTTTGTTGTAATATCCTCACTACGCGATGTGCTAGTTTAGACATTACTTTTGCCACCCGCGCCACGAGAACGATTCCTGTTCGGCTGGAGCCATCGTATTGGATCGTGGGAATGCCTAGCACCGATCGGACGTCAAAAACATCTCAGCTGGGATTTAAGTGAGGAGATATGTCTCGGTCAGAGCTCGTAAATCTCTCAATTTTCTATCACGATTCCTTGGGGGCCTATAAATAAAATGCTACGACCTGGAGATGAATTTCGCTCAAGTAAAAACGGGCGCTTCCGGGTAACATATAACTGGCTGGTCTGAGGAAAACATAGATGCTACACAGTACTAAATAGAGTAATATATTCCGCGCGTTTACATCTTCACTATGTATCATCATTTAGTCAAAGGTCAAAAAGTACAGATCAGGAAGATATTGTAAATTTTACATTTAGATAGCGAGAGTCATTAATTCGATTATTTTCATAGCTGAGTGCATGAAGGGATCGCATTCAAAATTCACGTACTCGGGTTCGAATCCCGCTGTGGCCAAGAATTTGTAAGGTCATCGCTTTGTTCGCATGAGTACGCTATAGTCTGAGAAATGAAATCTAAACAATTTTGGGTACGTATTTGAGGCACCGTGAAAATTTGTATAACACTTCTTTTGTAACGTCTAGGTACAATATTAAAGACCTTTCTGATGCATAATGGGGCATAGCCGAATTATTAAATTTGCATAATTTTATTTACTTTCAAAATTGAGTTTCATAAGTATCGAAAAAGATTTACCTATTTGAGGCACAGAATAATATAAACACCTAGAAAAACAAATTTTTGAAAAGACAGGCCATTTTCATGGGCATTTTTACCTAACGGGTAATTGGGAATGTTATTCATGACCGCAAATGAGTAGTATATCTACATAAGACTCACTCGCAGTCGCGTATAAAATTCCCGAACAGCTGGCAAGTAAATAGTCCCACCAAACAGGCCTGTCTTTTCAAAAATCAAAAACAAAAATCTAGGTGTAAATATTATTCTACATGCCTAAAATATTTTTTATATTTATTACAATCAATTTTGAAAGAAAAGAAAATTTTGCAAAGTTAATAATTCGGCTCTTCGATTTTGTACATACACAACACAAAAAAACTGTTATACAAATTTTCAAAGTGTCACAAATACCTACCCAAAAATGTTTACCAGCTCTCCGACTACTAGGACATTTCGTAGTTCGATTGTCTATTAAACTGTTGGACCAGCTATGACAGAGAAACAGTTCTCGGCAATTTGAAACACCATTCGAGGTTACTTTATTTCCTTGACCTTTCGCTAAACGATCATAGTATCAATAGTACGGATGAGCACAGAATTTTAACTGCAGTCCGAATTACGAACCTTTCATAGGAGTAGACCTATGAACCCGCACCTAGTTTCAAGAACTCATTGTATCGTTTCTCATGCAAGATAAAAACCACTTCATACACGCATCCGACGCCGTTATCTGAATATGGAGCAACAGTAATCACTACAGTCAAACCTCAGCTGGCAATTCCTATGGTTGGTTTAACACCCTATATTGCTAACCACTGACCCTACAGAACTTTATTCTCTCCTTTTTTTTTTTTTTTTTTTTTTTTTTAAAGTGATCTTTGCGAGTATTTTGTCAGTCCCGAATATCTACTACCTGATGGATCAAACTTTTCCTCTTGCAATGTTTTGACACTACAGTACAATATAAACACAACTCTCAATATTAAAACCGCCCATGTCCAAAAACGGATACGAAGTGGTGACGCTTGGGGTATTCAGAAAATCTGGAAGGAAGAAATGGAACAAGAAATGTTATCACCTTTATCTACTCTGACCTTATAAATGCGAAAGTAATTCTGTCTTTGTGATTGTTTGTTACGTTTTCACGACTAAACGGCTATCCAATTTACATGAAATTTGACAAGGAAATACTATGCGTCATTAGGAAGCATACAGGTTAAATTTTTCTGAATAAATAAAATATTTTGTTATGAAATTTTGGAAACTAACCGAACGGTAACAGACAGACGGATGGCGAGTGTAAGTCTCTGTGATTTTATATCGCTCACTCAGGCTTTGAATCTCTCGCAGTCTGTTTTGAACTGTTCATATGTTTTATTTACAGTCACAACTTACTTTATGTAGAATAGATGTGACCGAAAGAAAACTGTAGACTGGTAAAGACTGCAACACCGTAAAACTGTCTAACATTGCAGTAGACATCAGAAAACGAAGATTAAAATTTTATGTAGACGTTAAAAGACTCAACAACAAGACTTACACACAAGATCATAACATACGCAGGAAAGTTGAAAAGTATACAGTGGATCCAACAAATCAAAAATTTCTTACAAAGGGTCCTTACAGACACTCCAGAAGTTTTAGACAACATCCTATCCAGTCAAAAGGTCAACAGACGGGTAGTGCAGTCAGAGAATGAAGTTTCAGATAAACCAGGAAAATCAGAAAGGCAAATAATAAAAGCATCGCTTGAGCCAACTGGGTCCATACTCACATAATTAATAATAATAACTCGTGTATATTTTCTGTGCACCAGACAACTATTTTGTGTTTACCTAAAAGTTTTTGGTATCAATAATTTTTTATTCTTTTCTGATGGGCCTCACAAGCGTAAATCAGACCAAGGGACCACGAGCAGACGAAGTTATTGGAATTCAAGAATCTCAAATTTTTCTTTGATACTTTATCTGTGAATTAACAAATCCAGCGTGACGGGTTCTTGGACACAGCTAGTTTCAAAATGCTTTGAAGATCTGCGACTAGAATGACACATTCTGACGGGTGCGTTACAGAATTTTCAGCGCCATAGAGTAAATTGATACGCCGCAAGAGCACTTGGTAGCCATCGTCTGGCTATACTGAAAATTGATGGCTCCAACGACTTGTTGTGCAAGAGTCGTTCTCTTCATTGGAGATTACAAGGCGAACTGGGAACGCTCTCAGGATATGGGACGATAACAGGAAGTTCCGCTACTCTACTCGGCAGTTTAACAAATGCGAAGAGAGAGAGAAGGAGCGGGGGAAGCGCAATTTGAGGCCGAAACCGATAACTCGCGGGAATATTCGTCGGCAGAGCCGTTTCGCGTTGCTCGCGCCCGGGACTTGGCTCTGCAGTATTGATTCCCGAAACGGCCGGGTGTGAATATACATGAGGCATTCGAAGCGAGCCGGTTTATACATTCGGCGCATGCACCGCATCCAATTGAATTCCTCGTGTCGCCTTATCCCCGCCGCGCCCCGGCTCTGAAATGCATTCCGGGTCTGCTCGCAGCTGTCACCGGCCCGCGACCAGATTGGACCGCGGATTCTTCCTCACTCACTATTGACTCCAGTGGTTTCTTCGTTGTTGCCACCACAATGAAACTGCTGTCGATCTACCCTCCTCTTATTCCGTCCTCTGACAGACGTTACTCACATGGGACAGTTATTCCGCACAAGCCATACCATTTGATAGAATACGAGGTGTGATCAAAAAGTAACAAGAATTTTTATTTTTTTTCAGAAAGTATTACGTTTATCCTATCTCTTCGAAAGTAGTCCTCCTTTGATATTATGCAGATCAAGATAGTTTCCAGTTTGAGAACCATTCTTTAAACGATCTTTGAGAGCCACTTTGAGTATCAGAAATAATAAAAAGTCACAGGGTGCCATGCCTGGAGAATAGGGTGGTTGCGACATCAATGCGTTGTTGCATTTCTCCAAGAACTGTTGGATATGCAAATCGGTGTGCGGCGGTGCGTTATCGTATTACATAATCCATGAGTCATCTTTCCAAAATTCGGGTCTCTTTTTTTTTTTCTCAGTCAATTTGCACAAAACTTGTAGGTAATACTCCTTGTTGACCGTTTGTATACTTCTGCAGGGGGGAAATATGTACTTGTTCTCTTCCGGTATGACTGCTCTCCTATATTTTCCCTCATGAACTAGCTGCTACAACCTTTCCTTTTTTTATCTTTATTATTATTATTATTATTATTATTATTACTCCGCGATTCACTAAAAGTGTGTGGTGGAGGGTGCATTGCACCTATTCGAAAGGGTAATACTTTGTTAGGGATATGGGAGGAGGCGCCCATGGGCTATTGTGAGCAACCATCCCAGCAATGCGTGTAGTGATCTGGGAAAACCATGGAAAACGAAGATCAGGATGGCCGGAGAGCTTTAGCGAAAGCTACTCCTGTCGGATTTTAAGTTTACATGCCCGGTAAAACCTTTCTATTCCATTCCCTAATCGCTCGTGGAAAAAAATGAATACAGAAAAGAATCGGTTCTGGCCATGATTTCTCTTATTTTCGCGATCATTCCGAGATACAAATGTTGCTCTTTAAATTTATTCCTGATGTTATAGGTCGCAGTAATTTTTCCTAAGCCTTTAAGGAGAAAGGATCTGCTGCCTGAAATTTTCCTGTTTAAGATTGAATATGAGCATTAGTTTGAAGTGAGCTTTATACAACAAGATCTAGGCTTCTCTTTTATGAGACGAGGTGGTAGGAAGTATATTATTCTTCGGCCTATTTCAGATAGTCAGTAGACGCTGTTACAACCTTACAAGGCCCTAAACCTTCCCCAGTAATTTCTGTCATTCATTTTTATTTCCTTCGTAGTTTTTACAGGTTTTTTTCCTAACATCAACTGGCTATCTAAGCTTCCTTCAACCTCTTTCCCTCCTACCGATCTGTCACATGCCCTTATCATGTGATCGACTGCATAACCTTCCCAAAGGAGCCGAATAAGTCACCAGTTGTAGGCATCAGCTCTAATCTCGTATAATTCCTGGAATTAATAATTGTAACTGTGCCTCTAAGATGTGGCTAAATATTAACTACACAAAACAATGTTTCTATGCTACCGTCTTCTCCTCCTTCCTCTTTTTTCTGTTCATCTTTTATTTTTTATCGTCCCACCACTCCTGCCTCATTTTCTAGCTTTCCCTTGAAAACGTTAACAGTTTTTATTTCCTCTCTGAGACACTGTTACCATTAATAGTCTATTTATTGTAGTAGTCTACAAATTCTTTATTATTTTATTTGCAATAGACACTTGTTAGACAGATCGTTGGAAGGGCTTCTGTAACATCTGATACCACAGGTATTGTATTTTCAAAGTTGTTCTTGTTATCATCAGCTACTGTGCACAGAAAAACAAATTCTGAAACTGCTTCAAAGCTGTACTTCAGATAAATAAAAAATTCTGGCTTGAGTTTCTACTCCGTGTCAAGAATGTCGAAATGAATTTTGTTGCTGTGTCACATTTAAAATCTGATCCTCTATAACGTCAACATTACGTCCGAGAGGGCATTCCTGCACTTTGTTGACGTTCGATCAAAAGCTGTATTTAATTTGTTTAAGAAATGTGAGACTGTTGGTCGTGAGACCCGGGGATGTAGTAGCTGGTTGGAAGGTAAGCATTTGACGCGCGGCCTATCAGGAACCCAGAATGCGCCAGCACGTTGCGCGTATCTGCCCTCCCTCCACTGTACAACATTCAATATCGTAAATTCGACAGCTTCCGCAGTTGAGCTGTATTTTCAGGTTTTTATACTAGTAGTTGCGGTTCCGCTGGAGGGGAAAAAAACTGACAGAGGGGAACGGGGGAAAAAACCGCCACAGCGGGTTGGCACGTACGCTGGTAACTCTGCGGCGCAGAGCTTACGGTAAGCCAGCGCTGTATTTAGTGCACACACCTTACACCTCACGAGGTCGCCGAAACTGAGAACAGTTACAATTTATTTTTATTGCTCTGCTTAGATTATGTTTAAACGTTTCTGGCGGTCAGTTTGAGTTAACACAGCGCGGAAAAACTATTTTATGGTCAAAAAGTTTGTTTGAATTGTAAGTACATTCCAACTGCAAAAATTATGAAAAAGGAGTACCAAGATGTGCTCCAACCATATGAATTATTCGCTGAGTGTAAAAAAATACATTCACAGATCTTTACACATTTGTTAGCCACGTAATAACTTCGTTCTCACAAAATTTTAATTTAAAAAAAATATCATTACATAATTGTTTTTCAAGAGTATTAATTCTTATTCTTGGTATTGAAAAACTATAAAACGAGATATTTCAATAATCTGATACACTTAACTATTTTCTAACGTAATTTATAGTTTAAGTGGCAGCCTGTATTCATCTTAAATGTTGCGTTAAAAAAAAACTGTTCAACACGCACAGTAATTTATTAATGACTTTTTATAAAGGATATACATCATGCCAACTTGCAGATGTGTACTTAAACGGAAATGTATTTTTATTATCTATATGAATTGACATGAATACCAATAACAACAGTAGGGCCTACTGTTTCGAAGCATGCTTGACAGCAAGGAATAAAGCTAGCCACTGGAGACCCGATCACAAGGAGAAGCTGGAAGTAAAGAACAAGACAGAAAGATCTATTGGAAGTGGAAAGAGATGAGCTGCAAAAAGATAATATGTTGACTAGTTAAATTTTAAGTTATGAGAAAGACGAGTTGTATGAAAAGATAAGTGCAATGTTTTGTATGTGAGGTTGAGGAATAAATATGTATTTAAGTGAAACCTGAAGTGATTGACATTGGATAAAAAGTTTACGAACCCCTTTATGTAAACAAGACGAAGAAAGGTGGAGAAAGATGGAATATTTTTCCCTTTCAGGTAGAAGGAAGTACTTGGTGTAAAATGTGGCGGTACAGACCACATTAGACGTTGCCTAATGAATAACAGAGGACGCAAAATAAAAATATACACTCTTTGCTCGGAGGATCCCACGAAATCGACAAGAGGTAATATAAAGTATTGTGTTTATAACGAAAAACACTTTGGACTAGTAATTTAAGGGTGATAAACCAACTAATTATAAGCTGTGTAAGGTAAATACACTTACTAGCAGAGGTTCTAATAAAAGTAATTCCATTTTGTCTTTTGACGTTTGACAGAGTTTCTACTGGATGAGCATTCCACGTCTGTCATGGCAGTTACAACAGTTTAAGTGCATCACTTTCATCTACACACAAAATGAGCTTTGCCAGAAACGTAGTTAAGGTTAAGTGCTAGTAAAAGTTCCTCGCCTGGATCTGAACCGGACACTCTGGGATTTCAAAACAACCATCTTAGGTATAGTATGTTTCGACGTAAAAACCTTGTTAACAACGTAAATCCCTCTCTCATCTTCGACTTCGTTTACTGTAATCGGGGCACTGTTATCTACATTGCAGTACCTGTATACTGAATTACAAGTAATCAAAATACAGAACTGTTTTTTTTAACCTTGTCTCAACTCTTTTGACAATTCTTCAGTTTCCTCGCGTTCTCTGTCCCTATTTTTATCGTCCTATTTGTACAACTACTTACTCCAATATTTGTCTTTTTGTACTCTTCTCCATCATTTCTGTATCCGAAACTTATATATTCTTCAATACCGTACATTGTAAAACGATATTACACATTTCAAATTTTATCTTCCCACAACTTCCAATTTCAACTGGTGTACAGAAAGAGGACTTGCTCTATCGCAACTCCACTGCCCTAACCCCTTCATGCGACGGGGAAGTTCCCGCTGAAAATAATTCCAATTGTCTACCTGGATACAGCGGTCTGTTCGGAATGATGGGCAACGAGGAGGAACGGTGAAGTGAGGAGAGGGGCAACGGGAATATGACCTTAAGCTTCCAGTTGAGTATAAATATGAATATTCCTTGTTTGGCAGAACTTAACAATTTTAATTTCAGTATCAGAGATAAGTAAACATAACTACTCTAATACTTTATCCTTCGATATCTTTCCTAATTTTCTTTCCGCTCTGCTGTACTCGACACTATTAATTTTCAATAGTGTAATTTGAAAATGGTTTTGTTAACTTCCATAGTGCGTCTTCTGTGCTTGATCTGGATTATATCACCAATGGCCCATGCACTAAAAAATCGCTTAACGTACAACAAATTTACTTTAAAACACTTGTCGATACGAAAAGCAATATCACACGTCATCAAAGAAACTTAAACATTTTTCAGCTTGTTAAATTGCCTGCAACGGATTTTCCCTTTTCTACGACCACAAGCAAGCGTTGCAACGTCACTAGTGATTTGAATGGTGAAGTGAAGAGACCTAATCATACCCGTAACTGCACTACGCAGGTAAACAGAGATTGCAGAGGAGAGTAAAGGGAACCTCTCTCTACTCAGAGAAACGACCGTTTGCCGACTCCGGAGGTGCAGAATGAAGCCTGGCCCGCACAGACATTCTTTCCGCTCTCAAACAATTCTAGCCGCGAGGATAACTCCCGGAATGAGCACAACTTCCTCGTTACATATTTTAATGAAATTCTTCTGCGCCGAGTTCTTCCGAAAAGTTATTTCATCGCTGCGTAGCACTCGGCTTTCTTTTAACTTTTACACCTCCGCTTTGAATCTGCGCTAGAACTGGGAACACGCAAATTAAATGAGAGAGAGTTATTAACAGAAGCGCGAGCAGTTTTTCTTTAACATTGCGTCTTTGTGCTGCACAAACAGTAGGAATTCTACGTTACTTTCACTGCTTTCCTAAAAGGATAGCGAGTTCACAAATTCTTCCAACAGCAAAACCAATGCCCGAGGCAGACATGGTCGTTGCCAAACGAGACTTTCATTCAGCACCCACGAAATTAAAGCGATCTACCAACCGCAGGATTATAATTAAATAAATACTTGGACCTACCTATATTTGATAACGTACTTCTTGTCTCCATATTCAAATTTACTGTCGTTTTATTCCTGAAGGAGTATCTACTGTCAATGTATCAAGTGTACGAATGGATCTGTGATAGCGGTTCTGAGATTGAAACTTTTAAATAGGATGCTGGTATCCTTTGCTTCTTGGCATTCACTCTGATAGATTAGGTAGATCGGAATGATATTAAAAACTCCAAGGTTGAGTGAGGTACGTAAAACTACAAAATACAAACTGTACGGAAATAATTTTTTTAAAATAATAAACTCTTGACAGTTTATTGTTGTGCACCATTTGTCCAACTATCGTGACTGAATGTATTTAATTTTTGAGAATAACTCGCGTGAAACGGCATAGATATTAGAAAATAAGCTGTTGGGATTTTCCGACAAGTTGATATGTTTAAGCTGATATAGCTTATACTTTCTTCTAAGTTCATAGAAGTAACTTCCGAGACCAAAATGGTTTCATTTCAGTATCAACATGGGCTTATAAGAATTTTTTTTTTTTACTTTGTCTCGCTTTAGATCTATGAACTAATAACGTTTAAAACATTTTCGCCAACAAGTTAACTAAACACATGCCAGGAAGGGGTGGAGATCAGAGGTGGCTGTTGTTTCCACAGCAGGAGGCTAAACTATGTTTGTGGTCGGCGGTTTGACCGCAGCAATTCCTGGCTGCAGCGTTAGTTTAAAACTACCTGTTAGTGGTCGCTAACTGCTTCGGCCATGTTTGGTGAGCGGCGGTCCGAACAATGAGTGCCGAGAACAGCCGAGCTGAGCCGAACGCAGCCGCCGGCCGCGGGATTCAATTACCCAACTTCTGAACGTGCAGCAATCCTGCCAACTATTCCAATTAAACATTTGTCGCTGCAAACAAGCAAGAAGCGCTGCGTGAACGGCGGCGGGCAGGTCTCATCGCTGATTAAAGCTCGACCCGAAACGCTGATTGCGAACTCGAGCCTCTGCCTCCAGCGAAGGCAAGAAATTTCGTTGGGCCACTCCGGCTCGGTCGGAAAATTCGCCACGAAACGAGGAAGATAAAACGTCTCATACAAGATCATTAGCGCTGAATAGCAGGGAAGAAACTGTCGTTCTTGCGTTCTCTTGATTTTTTTAAAAAATCTGAATTTACTAACACCAAACATTCATATCCATTATTTTTAACGTAAATTAATCGCTTCAAAACAATCTTTATGCTGAAATTTTTAAATTAAGAAATTAGCTTCCTGTAGATATGCAGATGGAGGACAAAATAATACGAATACCTGTGTTAAAGTATGACGTATTTCATACCTGCAGTACAGCCGTGCCACCTGCAACAGAAGTCTGCCACCTAGTGAGCGTGAAGAGGAAGGTATCAGTCTCTCAACAGCAGTCACCTGCGTTGCATGCGTCTATCGAACTGTCTGCGATAAGTTGAAATGTCAGACCTGTCAGGATTCCAAAGAGGAATAATTGTCGGAGCGCGTTTCAGTGGAGCATCGGTTACGGGAACATCAAACCTTTTGGGGTTTGCAAGGAGTACGGTATCAGCCGTTATAACAGGGTACACGAAAGAGGGTAAGACGGCGTCTTCAAAGCACAACAGTGGCCGAAAGTCAAAGCTTACTGATAGGGATAGACGGGTCTTGAAGCGCATAGTAGCCCGAAAGCACAAGCAATCGTTATCCGAGATTACATCCGAAATGAACAGTCATTTCCAGGACCCCGTTTCAACAAAAACTGTTGAAAGGGAACTTCATGCTGCGAACATTTATGGCAGAGTGGCAATTCGTAAACCTTTGGTGAGAGCAACTAATGCTTTCAAGCGACGCCAGTGGTGCAGAGATCGCAAAAGCTGGTCCCCACAGCAGTGGCAACAGGTAATATGGTCAGATGAATCGTCATTCGCCCTTTTTCAGACGACCGGACGCGTTTATGTCTGGAGAACGCCCAGAGAAGCGTCCATCCAGCCTTTCGGATTTAGAGACTGTTTTGCAGGAGGAATGGCTTAATATACCTTTAAATATTGCCCATGACCTTTATGCATCTATCCCACTTCGCATTAAATCTGTACTTCAGTCAAAGGGTGGTCCAACCCCCTATTAATAAAGATTTTCCATTATTTAACAGGTGTTCGTATGATTTTGTCCTCCCCCTGTTGGTCGTAAACCTAAAATTTGGTATTTTGTGTTTTTCGTGCTGCGGAATGCAATTGACATCTCTCGTATAAACGTTATTACTCATCAGAAATAATAAACAGTATTAATTGGAGAAGATAGGATACTGCTTTAGTTTTCCACACGTAGTTTAAAGGATTTATTTGCATCTATACTAGATAAAGACGTGATGCAAATTATTAATCTTCCCGTTGTTTTATGGGAACTGGATGCCGTGTCATTGCTTGTTAATACGAAAGGGTAATCTGACATAGAGATTGTAAAGGACTCACATCACGCCAACTTTCAAGTGTATATTAATTGTAATAATTACCAATAATAATAGAACTGTTTTGGATAGCAAGAATAAAGCAGACCACAGAAGACTCGATGACAAGGAGAAAATTTATATAAAAACAGAAGAGATGAATAAGAGAAAGATGAGTTGCAAAGGATGTTATGTTGAATAGTTGGACTGTAAGTTGTGAGAATTACGAATTGTGTGAAGATTGGTACGACTGTGACCTAGAAGAGAGATATAGTTGGACAGAACGATGAATGTAGTATATTGTATGTAAATCTGTAGAATAAATGTGCATACAAATGAAACCTGAAGTAATTAATATTGATCAACAAGTTGATGAATCTTTTTTGTAGAGGAGATAAATAAAGGTGGATTATAATTTTCCCTCCTAGATAAGAGGCAGTGCTACTGATATAAGATATGATAGGTGAACAAACATTAGTCGTCGTATAATTCATAACAGAAACCGCAAAATGTACTCTCTTTATGTGGAGGATCCATAGAGATCGATAAGAGGTAAAGTATTTGCAACAAGGGACGGTTTGATGAAGTAATTTAAGTCTGACTACTTGTTACCCGTGATTCGTATGCGTGAAATTAAACTTTTGTTGCTAGAATTGAATAAAAACCACACCTATACCATATAATAAGTTGTGTCTGTACATAAAATTTATAAACAGATTATACACAAACTGATTGCGAGAAAAACAAAGCCTGAGCGACCGATATATCATCACAGACACTTACACACGGTATCCATCTGTTTGTCACCGATCGGTCAGTTTTCAAAATTTCATGACAAAAATATGTTATTTATTCCGAAAAAACTATCCTATATTCTTCCTAACAAGCGGTGAAAACGTAACAAACAGACAGAGTTACTATGGCATTTATAATATTAGCGCAGATGTACTAAGGAACTAAAAGGTGTAAAGGTAAGAATTCTAGTGGAGGTGAAGGAGGCTAGTGTTTACCTGTATGCGTCCTCTGGTGGGCCTTGAGGTGGGAGCTCTTGGTGTAGACCTTCTTGCAGCCTGTGAACTGGCACTTGTGTATCCTGCGCTTGGAGTCCGGGGAGACGTCGTGCCTGTGGCGGGTGGGAACGTGCGTGATCTGGGCGGCGCTCGCCGACACACTCGGTGGCAGGTGCTGGTGGTGAGACGACGAGGTCGCCGCCCGGAACAACACCTGCGGGCAGATTCACAACACACCTTAAAACTATAGCCCGTTCAGTTAATAGAGACCCCTACAAGCGAGGGAGAAATTTGCGACTCCCCTATCTGGACATAGTGCTCTGTTTCAAAAGGTAGGAAAGGAGGGGGTGATGATGGGAGGATCGGAGCCAACGGAACATGACCTTTAGTCGCGAGTTCGGAGTGAACAGGATATAACAACATTGGAAGGTTTTTTTTTTTTTTTTTAATGGCTTTCGGTCTTTGCGACCATTTAGCCAGCTTGAATTTGTTTTTGTACCAACTGTTGAATCAGGCATTAATCATGATATTGTAGACACTACAGTAAGGACAGCACAAGACGAACACAACACTTAATTAAAACCACCCATGCCCGCGGCCGGACTCGAACCGGCGGCCCTTACAATGTGAGGCCAGCGTGCTAGCCCCTACACTGCCAGGGCCGGCAACATTGGAAGTTAGGCTTGGGAAAAATATTCGATGTGTCGAAATATCGATAATTTTATAAATAATCGATATTCACTGTCGATAATTTCATTTTTGAGATATCAAAAATATTTTGTTTATTTGGAGTATTGCTTTTAGGTACTAATGCTATATTTTTCCCCCGAAAGCAAATCAGTATCCAATTTCATGCCTTCCATATATATTGGATAAACATACGTACATATCCGAACTTCTATAGACGTCTTTAAAAAAATTTAATTCGTCGTAATTTAACAGATTTTTCGTAACGGTTAAAATTCCTATAAATTCCACATGAGTCTTTAATTTTCCGAATTTTCTTGAATATTTTGATACATTTTGGGAATACTTTTAGAAATTTCTGGATTTAGAAAAAAAATATCTATATATCAACATGTCGGTTATTTTTCACGATACATATTGATACTGTTAGTAAATATGGATATGGGGACATCCATAAATTACGTGAGGTGTTTTTCCGGATTTTCGGACCTCTTCCCCCTCTGATGAGATTATGGTGAGATCTGGCCCGACCCCCCCCCCCAGTGGTGAGATCTGGTCCCGAACCCCCCCCCCCCTACAGATCGTCTTTGCAACTTTTTTAGACCTTTTTTTTTAGGTCTCACCCACACTTTTCAGCCAAATACCCCCCTAAAATCGACTTTCGCGTCAATTGTAGACCTGTTTTTAGCTCTACAGTCCTGCCCAATTTTAACCCGCTCCCCCTTGGTGAGATCTGGTGAGATTTCGCCGGACCCCCCCCCCCATTTCCCCTCACGTAATTTATGGTTGCCCCCTATATTTATTCGTATGCTGTGATCTGCCTTTACCCCTATTTCGAAGGGGAAATTTGGGTTCCCTCCTATCTAGGCTAGCTACAACGCTCAGGTTGGAGAATGTGTTACCTGTCCATTGGAGGAGCTGCCCGCGCTGGAGGAGGAGCTGGACGAGCTGGAGGAGTTGCCGCGGCCCGACTCGGGGCTGGAGGGCGGCGTGAGCAGTGGCTGGACCACCTCGTACAGAAGGTCGTCGTCCTCCTCTCCGCTCTCGTCCTGCCGCACCAGCAGCATGGCGGCGCGGCACGACAGCCTGCTGCCAGACACCTGCTCCCACAGGAACTCCGTCTCCTCGTCCTCCAGGTCGTCTTCCAGATCGGCCTCCAGCTCCTCCTTCACCTCCACCTCGTCCTCCAGGGCCGCCGCCTCCTCGTCCGCGGACAACGACCTGCGCCCAGCACGCCACGTCAGCACACATCTGCAGGCACCACCACTCCATCTCACACCACAACACTTTCACAGAAAACTTACTCGCTATAGCAGATGTTCACAAGGTTTTTCTTATCAATTCTCTCTAACGCCAAAAGAAAAATTCAGTCACCTCCCCCCCTCACCCCCCCTTCCCGGCCACATTTAATTATTAAAAAAAACAAGTATGAAATCGAATATATTTATATTTCTACAGCTTATAAAATTACAAATTTTAAATTTATGGAGTATCAAATAATGTGTAAATCAATGGGAATGATGAGCTTTCATTTTGTTTTACAATATTCGCTATTGTGATGTCACAAGACATTTGGAGCCATAATTAGGAACTTTAAGAAGTAGTATTTAATTAGGATAAGTATAGGATTAAGTAATTCCAATTAGTTAGCGAGAGTGAGGCGAAGAGCTTCTTTTTTATTCTAAGATTTTTCAAGTGGCTACAGATACCGTCATGGCGGCTAAGCCATGCAGAAAAAAATTCTGACACCTTGCTTTCACCCAGAGTTTGGCGGGGATAGGATGGTATTGTAGCCACACCACAAACACAAAAGTTACCTCTCCGGTGGGGTAATATCGGTGGAACTCTGTGTCGCCTCCCATTTGGCAGAGATGGTCCTCCCACCAACGGGGAAGTAAGAATCCAATGTTGGCAGTACTCCCCCCAGAAGAAGATCAACTCACCAGAATACCGTTATGGGGAAAATATATAAGCCCTCACAATGGGACCAGAGGCCCTCAGTCTTGGTCAGTTCTGCTAGATGTGTTGTTCCGTCTGTGTTCAGTTTGCGATCTGATCGAAGTGATGACTGTCTGCGCCGCCGGCCTGCCAATATGATGTAAGACAAATTTTCTCTCTCTCTGTGTACTGAAGGCTCACTCTCGCTACAAGTTATGGTGTAAGAAACATAGAACTTTTAAGGGAAAGTGTTTGATTTCCATGTGTTAAATATCAGGAGAACTATAGGGACTTGAAAAATCGTGTTCCTATTTCAGTTATAGACCTATGTATGAATGTGAATGAGCAGAATACAAATTTACTTTTGTGAGATTCATAATTATCCACATACTTTATTTCTTTGTGACTGTCTCCCGCCGACCCCGTCACCAGGTGATAATGATGAAATGAATGCAAGTCAATCTTCGGCTAATAGGTCCGATACTAAATAATTAATAAAATAGCCCGAAATTAATTAGAAGGACGGGTGG